>CAJNDT010001458.1:360636-565932 GCA_905221615.1 Symbiodinium sp. CCMP2592
GCCGTAAAGACCTTGATAGGAACAACAACGTTCACTTTGCCGGTAGGACCTCGCCTTTGCATCCTATATGCACCAGTCATTAACCTCTCGCAGATGCAGTTGCAGGCACAACCTCCCGAGTCAGTCGCCCAGTGGCGCTTGGTAACAAGTATAAAGAAGTCGAAATATACCGCAAAATATTGAAATTTGCGCAAAGCCATGCAAGCAGCTCGAAAAACAGAGAAATCATGCAAAACAATGAGAAAACATTAAAAAAAGCTTGAAAACGTGCAGAATCAACAGAAAACGTGCAGAATCACCAGAAACCAGCCCAAAGAGCTATGAATTCATCAAAAGCAGCAAAAACGGGCCGATCCCGGCCAAAAATTGCAAAACCAAAGAGGACAAAGGGGGCAGGGCCCTGAGACCTGGCAAAGGCATGTGCCGCGACAGTTCCGCGACACTTCCGCGACACTTCCGCGACAGTTCCGCGACACTTCCGCGACACTTCCGCGACAGTTCCGCGACAGTTCCGCGACACTTCCGCGACACTTCCGCGTTGCTTTTGTGTTGTTTTTGCTGTTTTGTGAAATTTTGTGGGTTTTCATGAGATTTTGTGAAATTTTGTGGTGTTTCATGTGATTTTGTGAAATTTTGTAGTGTTTCATGAGATTTTTGTAGAATTTTGTTGGGTTTTCACGAGATTTTGTGGAATTTTGTGGTGTTTCATGAGATTTTGTGAAATTTTGTGGTGTTTCATGAGTTTTTGTGAGATTTTGTGGTTTTCATGAGCTTCACAGGTTTTTGAGGGCTATTGGTGCTTTTGGGGGTGCTAAAAGCATTTCATATCATTTCATGTGACTCTGTCGTGCAAGTTTTATGTTTTGAAGTTTGGGCCAGATGTGCAGTGGACATAAAGTGTCCTTCACTTGGGCACGCGAGACCCTTGCCCCCAGACCCGAGATCCCAGGTCATAGACTTAGGGCTTAAACCCTCGGCCCCAGATCCTAAACCTGAATCCCTAAACCAAGCCAGTCGCTCTTCAAAGTGCTCCCTGATCTCTGATTGTTCTGTGCTGCCGTGTAGCTCTGTCACACAATGTTGCAATTTTGTGCCCCTGTTCGAAGCATACTTGGTTCGTGGATTGCGCGGGCAGGCAGAGAGCCCGCGCAAAACCTGCAAAGTGTTCTCTGGCAGCTCAAGAAGTTTCTGCGTGGTGGCGCGTTTCCAAAAAGCAGTGCGCGTGTGGCTTTGGATGCTCTGGTGGGTACTACGAAAACAGGTGCTGTGCAACGCAGGGGAATCCGGAGGGCACAAGGAAGTGGCTCTGTAAGGCTCTGCGTTTCCTACAACCTTGTGCTTAAGCGACCCATGCCTTTTAAAGAACTGTTTTGTTTCACAGGCATTTTGCGTTGAGGCGCTGCCTTGAGGCTGCTACAAAAGCTCTGCAACGGTTTTTTGCCTCATCGTGGCGCAGTCGTCCAGTACCCTTGCGAGGGAAGCTAAATGGCACCCAACATTTGTTCAAGACTTGCCGGCGGCACAAATGCACGAACAGTCATGCTGAGAATTTTTTGGTTAAGAATAAAATACAATTAATGAATAATTAATTCTCAGGCACTGCCTCCAGGCGCAACACGAAGCCTCAAGATTTTTATTGCTGCAAACTGTACCTGCCTCATCGTGGCGCAGTGGTCCAGTACCCTTGCGAGGGGAAGCGAAATGGCACCGGCAAAATATTATTTTCTATGCAAGTGTGATTTTTGTTTTTATTTGTGTTGAAATTGGCTGTGACACCAAGCCCCAGGCCGACATGCAATCGAAGCAAGCCGTTCCAAATCGAGACTTTACCCGCAAGCAAGATTTAGCTACCTGTCGGTTCCTTTTGGCTGGCCTGGATTTTGGTTTTGTTTGTATTTGTGTTAAATTGCCTTTGACACTGTCCCCAAGCCGACATGCAATCGAAATAAGCCGTTCCGAAGCGAGATTTTACCCACAAGCCAGCTTTTTGCTACCTGTCGGGTCTCTTTCGCTGGCCACAACTTCTGGTTTTGGATATTTTGAAAGAAAAAGAAACACGCACGAGGCCCGGTTCCTGTTTTATTTTGTTTTGAAGCGAAAAAAGCGCCGGTGACAGGGCCGGCTCCGGATTTATTGTGTTTTCAAGCGAAAAACCGCCGGAGCCAGGGGAAGGCCTTGTACAAGGCCGTTTAAGCCAATCTCAATTTCACCGAGGGCCCAGGGTGAAGCTAGTAGCTACCTGGTCTAGCGCCGGGCCGCCACCCGAACGGCTAGACATGCTACACGAGATGATGGCTAAGCTCAAGGAGCTAGAGGCGGAGGTCCGCGGCACGGCTACCCCTGTTGCTAGGCAAGAGGAGCCCCATCCTGGGGCAGAGGAGGCCAGCGCAGGGGATAGCACAGCGGCGAGGCCCAAGAAGCCGGCTAGGGACCCGCCGACGGTCCAAGAGTCCAAGGCTAAGAACAAGCTGCGGCAGGGGAGTGCAGCGGATAAAGAAGAAACGGCTACCACCCTGCCGTTCTCGGCTGGGCTAGACCCGGCCCAGGTCGTCAATCCGGGTCCGGGGCTACAGCAGGCTAGGGCAGCCGCGGCAGAGACCACGGCTACACCGCTAAGGGCGAGTGCGGAGTACGAGAGCCTGAAGCAGTTTCTGGCTAGATGCATGCAGGGCTACCGTGGCCCGCCTTCGGACGTCCCGGCCTATGTGGCTAGGATGGAGGAGGTCTTCCGGATAGGCACCTTTCAGGACGGTCCGGATAGCAACCAGGATAGACAGCAGCAGCGGCGGCCAGGCAAGGGCGAGCCGGGATACGATCCCTTTCCGCCCTTGAGGCCGCAGGCTAAGAGCACCACCAAAGGACGCGGTGGGGATAGCGACCGTGGCAACATCCACCCGGATAGCAGCCACCCGATGGACAGAAGGCTAGGAGCGGGCCGATACAACGAGGCCCAGTGGGAGGCTATGGCCGGAGACGGCCGGATAGCTCCGGAGAGGCCCGCGCTCCAGCAGGGAGCGGCGGTGAACATCAACCTGGATAGGCCCACCGAACGGCTACTTCTCGAAGAACCCGATGTGGTGCACCGGATAATGGCGCCCCCGCCAGTGGCTAGTCAAGCCAAGGGGCGACCACTCGGCCCGGATAGCGGCATGATCGATCAGACCTAGCTATATGTTGCTAGGGCCCAGTGGCCCCTGGGGAGCTATGAGAAGGGCGGTCGCCAGGATAGAAGGCTATCGCAGTTGTCGGATAGAGGCCGCGATGTCAGCGGCAAGGGGGCGATACACGACCCCAACTGGATATACAAGCTAGAGGATGAGGACTTCATCGCGGTTAGCACCCGGTCCGGCTATGCAAAAGAGCTAACAGAAGCGATCCCGGAACAGGGATGGATACTGTGCAGGCCCCAACTTGG
Organism: Symbiodinium sp. CCMP2592; assembly: GCA_905221615.1. NCBI lineage: Eukaryota > Dinophyceae > Suessiales > Symbiodiniaceae > Symbiodinium > Symbiodinium sp. CCMP2592. The sequence continues at coordinate 364,052 of CAJNDT010001458.1, forward strand.
AGGCCCTATTGGGTTAGTAATCACTTGGCCCATATCGTCGACTTGGCTATATGGGTTAACATGAGATAGCAAGTCCTGTAACCCAACTTATTAAGTGAGACAAGTCGATGCACAACTGTGGCAAGTAACATGCATGACACAGCAATTGAATAGTAAAGGATTAGTAAGTGTCGTAAGCGGATAGCAGACTTAGCAAACAAAAAGGAAGTAAGTCCACAGACATATGTAAGTGACATATGCTAAGTGTATCATGTGTGTTAGTAAACGAATGTTAAGTGATATCGCCGGCATAGGGTATGTCGGGCAAGTCGACTTATCTAAGTGAGTTAGCCAGCGGATTTTTCCAGCCCTATGTCGACATAGCCGGTGACTTGGCTAAGTCGACTAAGTCGACTTAGCGGGACCGTAGTTTTGATGCAGGCATGGGTATAGATATGGCACAGGAGGGCCCGGAATTGCAAAGGAAGTTCGGCACGTATGCAGAAACAAAGAGAAGCGTGTGGGCAAAAAAGAAAACAGAACAAGAACTGCACATTTGGAATTCCAAGCACTGGCATAGGGCAAATGCTCGCGGTAGAAATTTTTTTTGTAGGTTTACATGATTTACATGGTTGATCGAAATCTGTTTGTTCTGCTGTTCTGCTTTTTGGTCGCAACACTCTACGTTACAAACAATATACAAAAGAGAGACTACGAACATACTGCGTCAATACAAGCTTGAGAAATCCCAAGCATGTGTTTTCGGAAGAAGATGTTTTCCCGATGTACATTTTTCCGATCGAATCAAAGCAAGTTTTGCCGCTCGATTAGAATGGTTTTCCATTGTTTTCCATGTCGTGGAAAAGTTTGCATGTTTCCGAAATGTTTGCTTCGCATGAAAACATGCATGTATGCGTGCTTTTACATGTTGTGCATGCATGCATGTTTGTATGCACATATATGTATGCATGTAACTAACTATAGAGGTAAGCAGGTCAGTATGTAAGTACATGGGGGAAGTAAGTAGATGAGTAAGTACTTACGTATGCATGTATTTTTGCATGCAGGTATGCCTGTTTGGTGTGTGCTGCCGTGACCTCTATAGGCTCTTAATTATGTGGACTTGTTGTTGCATAGCAGGCTTTAGACAGAGCATTGGGGTTCTTGTGTTTATGGGAATATAGATCCTATATATGATAGTGGTAATATGCTTATTGCCCGAGAAGAGCTGGTGATAGTGTAAGATTTAAGCTTCTAGATAAAGTAAGGAGAGTCCTATACTCAGGTTACACAGGTAGTTCCAGGTAGGGCCCCCCCCCGTCCCCCCCCTGTCTCGTTCAGGTTTGTGACTTGTCAGGATGTCAGGTTTTTTTCGGCGCCTTCGTGCACGACCTCCCGTGCGCCGGGATGGCGCCAGAACATGTTGCAGCCGGCGCCGGGACGGCAGCAGGCTAAAGACCCCGCAAATGCACCGGGATGGTGCTGGGGCACACCCTCAGTGCACCGGGATGGTGCGGGGTGTCAAAGACCTCAAGCGCGCCTGGAGGGCGCCGAGGCCGACCCACAGCGCACCGGGATGGTGCCGGGTCGAGAAATCCTGAAAGTGCGCCGGGAGGGCGCCTGGGTGGACCCGCAGTGCACCGGGAGGGTGCCGGGTTCAAAAGACCTCGATCATGAGAGTGCGCCGGGAGGCGCTGAGGCCGACCCTTGGTGCACCGGGACGGTGCCGGGTGGCGACGACGCTGCAGAGAGCAGCTGGAGGGTGACGACGATGAGACGACGAAGACGATGACGCCGAGGACGACCAGAAGCCCTGACCCCAGAGTTCTGCTTTTGTGTTTCAATTTCGAGGTTGTGGACTTCAAGTTTATAACAGGATCGAAGGCCTAAAGGTTTGGGGACTGTGGCGGTGCATGCCAGAGTTTTTGCTTGCAGTGTGGACATGGCATGAGTATCTGTTTTGCGCATTTGACTGCTCTCAGCATGCAACACTGACATCAGGTTGGTGGCTTGGGGTTCGGGGTAATAGCTTAATAATTACCGAAACTACTTTGGTGGCTCCTTGTAGTATAGAATAATCCCCAAAACCCTATTCTAATCATTACGGCCCATATATGTAGTATAAGGTAGGCAGAACTCCCCAAACCATGTCATTCTGACATCGCCTGGGCTTAATTTCCATTACCAAACCCTGAAACAACTGTCGAGCTATAGCCGAAGAGCCCACATCGGGTAGGCAGACTTCAGAACTCCAATCATTGCCCCCGTCCCTCACTCAATCCTCAAGCCGAAACCCGTATACACACCCCCTGAGGCTTCCTTCCGGGTGCTATGGATGCAGACTGCAAGTGCAAGTGCCATGGAGGCTTGTCAATGGGAGTTAAATCCGCATGAATGCAGATTCATGGGTTTGTTTTCGAGACGCTGCATGGTGCGGCAGCAATCGTCTGCAACAAGTGGGGTTGCAGTGTCTGATGAAATTCTGGAATACCCTTTGCAGGGCTGCGGCCTCGCTAGCAGCGGCAACATCGCATCCAGGGGCACGGACCTGAGTGGTCAGTGAGTTCAGAAAGACGAGTCGGCACTTGGGTGCAGGTAAAGTTTGTATGTAGACTTTCATGTGATGGAGATAGGCACAAAACCCGAAACCCATAAACTTCCCTCTGGATCCCTTTGTGTCGGAGGGGAGGAGAGGCCAGAATCAACTATGCTACATGGGTGCATGTATTCCAAGGCTAACCAACACAGCGCCATATAGTGTTCGCTTAAAGCACCAAATTTCATCACTCATCAAGTGGAGTACCTATGTTACTCAGAAAGACATGTCGATGACTGTTGGGCAGCGAACCGCTGATGACCTCGGCGACATGTCCACGACGTCCCATCGCATGCGGCTGCACACCTCATTCACGACATGTTGCTGAACGTCAGCAAGAGTCGATGCAGAGATTACAATCTCTCTGCTCCTATCCTGTTTCTGAGTCATCTATAGATGAACACTTACGTAAGTGTCGTAGCCGAAACCCAAGTAACGTACCTAGTCATGGGTCCTGAAGACACGCAGGGAGTTTCCTTGCCAGAGCCCATGAAGAACGCCAATTGAGCGAAAGCCTAAGCCTTAAAACCAGAAATACTACATTATATATTGTAAGGGCTAGAAGCAGGAAGCCTTAAACCCTAAACCTCCGAAAAACCGTATATATAACCTAGAAACCTCATCTATTTTTGGTCTCTCTCTCTCTCTCTAGCTCTCTCCCTCCCAACGAGAGGATATTGCGACGGGCTTGCAAAGGGAACTTGTGAAAGGGACCTTCATTTAGAGAGCCACCTTTATTGGGTTTAAGGTTTACGGTGCCAGGTTGGAATGCACGCGCGAGGGGCCCATGCAGTCAAGGCAAGCCATGCCGTCGCGGGGCTGGGGCAACATCAAGGGGCTCACACAAGCAGCCTTCCCTAAGCGAATTATGAGCTTGGCATCTGGAGTTTGTTCAATGTTCGGGTTCGGAGATCTACCGACAAAGTCTACTGGGAGCTGCGTGCAGGACCAGCTGCTCGGGTTGACAAGTGAGTTGACTCGAACTGCTTGAGGTTGGGTTACAGCTGAAGCTGTAGTCACGATCTTGTTTTGGGGGGCTGGCCCGAAACCCTCGATCATCCCTTCAGTGCCTCGCTTCACCTGAGAAGGTTGGGTTCAGACAGCAATATACTACTTATAGTTTCGAGAATCTGCTGCGGTGCTCTGACCTGGGACTCAGCCTAAGGGATATACTGTATATGAGTCGTATGGCACACATTCATACACCACTATAAAGTAGCATATTCGGTGGCATGATCTGTGTTGCATTTCTTGTAATATTCTTGTAGCCTTGAAACTTGAAACTATCGACTCTGAACGCTACATCCTCAATCCTGATACTGCCTGAGTGTGCTTGTGGTGTATATATAGAAGTGATCACTGCGACCTAGGTGCAGTGCAGTCAATGTGCCTGTGAACCGTGAGACCTTGTCTGGTGGAGTTAAATCTTCGATCCTAAATGTCCCCCAAGACCTGGACACCGAAACACTATACCTAAACTCTTATAAACCCCTAAACCCTTTATAAACCCTAAACCCCTAAACCCTAAACCGTCTGCAGAGCCTTTGAGTCGGAGGTCTTCCACAACGCCAGCGTCGAGGAGAGCCCAACAGAGGCAGGGGAGCGGACTGGCGCAGTTGATATGTCGCTGGGGTTCAGTGCTAGGATTGTATATAGGGTGTAGGATTCTCGGAGTTTTACAGAACAGGGCTCTGGCTTCTGACGGGAAAGTTTGGTTGTTCCCCTTCTTACATCCAGGTCGACCATGAACTTCATTTGACCCCTTCTGAATGTCGAGTATTAACCGTATTAACCCAGCACACTTAGCTACCCTAGACCCGATAAGTGTAAATCGGGGTCGTAGCCTATATACTTCAATGCCCATCGAAGCAGGCTGAGGCTGTGAAGTTGACTTCGGAAGCCTCTCGAGATATCCGGGGGTTGGGAGCTTCGCGAAAGGATCCGAAGAGACTCGACTTAGATTCCCGGAACCCAGCCAGAAAAGAAGGTTATGTCCCCAACTTATATAGGTCTCATGTCTCGAATCCTACGCAGTATACCGATGACTTTGAAGCTTGTGAGAGCTAATATATATAGGTCTTTATCGCATCTATAGCTGATATACACTATATTATACTTCTTCACTATATACTAACACGACGACGAGGACTCCCGCTGTGAGCTCGGCAAGTTGAGATTTAGGTTATTTACTGCCAGTCGCAGTCGGAGACCTTGCCATTCTGAGCCTCCATTGTCTGAGCCTCCATTGCGCAGCGAAACCACATTGCATCGAATTGCAGCAGGTTATCTGTATGTGTGCACATGTATCTGCACAGACATGGCGGAGTATGCACCTCCAAGCCCTTCGAAAGGCAAGGGATCTGTGGCTGTACAAGCGGGTTGGGGCTTTTGCTGGCATTGGCTGTGTATGTGTGCATGGCTGACGGGGATGAAAGCATGATTCTCCATTGCATCCAGTTGCTTTGGCTTGGACAAGTCGCAAAATCCCACGTTCGGCCGAGTTGCATGGCGGGTTGGAAGCCGTGGTTTTTGTAAATCTAAATTAACCGAGCAATGTTGCAATTATGGTTGTGTCTCTGCTCTTGGCACGACATGCACTTGGATGCAAGTTATTGTTGCAGAGCTGTCCCGCCCATGCATGGCAGGCAGACATTATAGCGGCCACGAGCAGGGGGTTTGTGGAAGGACATGCAGCAGGGCATTTGCTCGCTGCATGACACTTGCAGGGTGTATACATGTATACTCGCGAGTGGATGCATGTGTGTTAGACTGGACTGGGCATGGAATGATTTGGTTGTATTGTTGCATTTCTGCAGCACAGGTGCCTATCAGGTCTTAGTTTGGATAAATCTCCAGAGATGAACGCCGAAAGCCAGGGCACCATGTCGAGCCTGCGTCGGTTCGAACTGTGTGTGCTGGGTAAGACCTGGCGATGGGCCGACGGCCTCCCTCCCATGTCGGAGTGGTCGCCCCTGCGTGAGAAGCAGAACGAACGCATTCGAGCCGGCATCCATTTCATTTACATGGGCAAGCACAAATACTCGTGCGTGGTCAATGATATGCCATCAGGGATCATGATCTTCCAGACTAGCGCCATGCACAAAATCATGGTTCGGGAAATCGGGCCGGCGTTGTTGCTCTCGATTCACGCGGCGCACGTTCCCAGCGAGAATGCTGTAGTGTAGCTGTGCCAATATACAGTCTGCATTTTGTGGGTTTTTCATTTTGAGGTGGAAGTCTTGGTTTGGGTACAGGTTTGGGCCAGTTTCTGTTCAGTTCATGATGGGGGCTTATAGCGGGGCTCTTTTGATGTTCATATTATTGAGAGACTCTATAATACTTAACCGAAAACACTGCAGACTCTCTTGATGTCTATATTCCTTTTTACACACATGCAGGTTCCAAGCTCGTTCCTGCGTCACTGGGATCCACTTGTGCTCCGTCACGTTTCCTGATGCGAAATGTGTCCATGTGAAGATGCTTCGGGCGGAGTTCCGTTCTCACTTTGTCGAAGCCGGAAAGATCACGCCGGGCCAGAGCATGGAGCTCGTTGCCTCCTTCACGGGTGGCGTTCTACCGGATGTGGTCGGATGGCTGTGGGGTGATGATCTTGTGAGTTCGGTTAAGCCGTCCCGCCGCGTCACTAGAAAGTCTAGGCCTTCTGAAGTGACACTCCGAAAATACTTCATGCATCCGGAGGAGTGAGCACTGTACGTAGACCATGCACATGGTGCGAAATTTTGAGGGGGGCCATCTATGCATCCGTGGATCTTCAGGCTTGAAAAAATGCTGCTATCTAAAGTTCGTGCAAGTGCATGCTTCCCCATGCCTGCACATGAATCTGGCAGCGTCTCGTGTACACTCGGGGTATCAGTGGCTGCAGGGCTTTTGCTCGCGCCTTTGGCTGCAGGGCTTTTGCTCGCAGCTTCTTGTCCTGGATCAATTATAGGGTTGCATGCTAGTGTGTTCTATATGGTAGTGCCGCGATGCCCACCTTGAATGCCGAGCACAAAACAAACATCGCGGCTTTCTTGGCCAAAGCCGAGAGTGGCAGCTTGGTGCAGGGTATGGATTGCCTCCTGGACTACCTCCTCAAGCACAGCCTTGCGTACAAACAGCGCATCCGATGCGAGCACATAGGCTGCCACGAACTCAACAGGGACGGACAAGGAGTGAGCGCGGAACACTGCCACGAGCTCTTGAGCTCACTAGCATCTCTGGGGTTCGTCCCCGGACAGTGCAAGTCGGTATGCCTCGAATGCCCCCCTGATTCCCGCGGCGACGCCACCCGGGCCTTCAACAAGGCACTCATTGACAGAGCAGGCGGCAAACTGGCACCACTCAGCCTTGGCCCGCTGCGCTACTCCACCATCCTGGGCTCACACACCAACCAAGCATTTCGGCTAGTGGTGGCGAAGCTGGCTCACGCAAATGCTGCGTTGACTTCCGAGGGATTCTTGAACATCGAGAAGGTTCGGGAGGTCGACGCCGCTTTAGCTGACGCGAAGCTTCCTTCGCAAGAAGTGTGTGTTTGTAATACGTATATGTATGTATGTATATGTATATGTATATGCATGTATTTATGCATGTACGTATCTATAGAAGCACAATACAAACTTGCAATTAAAACGACCAGCAAAGACACTAAACATAATCAACAAACAAATCTTGACACTGCAGAAACACAGAACAACGTGAAACACATCAAGAAAAGCATTCAGCAAACTCCATGAAAAGGCGTTGGGGGTTTATGCTTTCGGAGTTTATATATAACGACTGTGTCTACCACACACCTTGGCGGTGTGTGACAAAGTCGTTCTCTGCAGGATCACCGAAGGAATCGAATGGGTTATCGTCGGTCATGAGATCCAGGATGAGTTCGTTAAGTTCGCGACTTTGTTCCAGGCCGCAGGCAACGCTTGCGGACAGATCTCGAAACCCGAAGATGAAATGCAGGTTGCGAAGAAGATCCTCTTGTCCGTCCAGGGCTTCATGCAGCTCAACGGGACCAACCAGGTGAAGTATGAGGACGTATCCAAGGAAATACTTCGCAGCAAACCGCCTTGTGCTCCTTGGGTTTGCTTCATCTTCCGTTTCGTCCTGCAGGCAGCGGGTGGCTTGTCTCCGGCATCTTCCTCGACTTCGTTCCTTCTGGAGTCCGAGGCGCACATCAGAACACACGGCAGGCGTGACCGTGCTCTGGGTATGGAATGGTGGGATGCTATCTCCGCCGACGCGAAAGGTCAGAAGCCCCGAGTTCTTTTCAAACATGCGATGCTGAAGCTTGCGTATTGTGAAGCGAACATCAAGGCAGTCACGGCCAGCGATGTCCGTAAGATCCTGAGCTCCAGAGATGCGGTTGTGAAGTTGGATGCAGCAGAGGATGCCTTCATCCAGTTCAGGCAGATCTTGGCGAAGGAAGGCATCGATTCTATCCAAGCGCAAGAAGCCATGGCATTTCTGGAACAGGAAGTGGCTGCGTTGGTGCTTGTGAAGAAATTCCGCAAATATGAGGACTATAGTGCTCTCAAGAAGTATATAGGTATACCGATGCCGAGAAACGTTTCAGGTTGTCTGACATATATGGCCTCAGATATTTCCCATAGCCCTCATATTGTAGAAGGCCTATAGAAAACCAATAACCGAAGCTATATGAACCAGATTTATGCGATGTCACTAGGACGTGGATTCGGCTTGCCATGCGGCAATGGAAGCACTCAGCGAGAAGATCGGTCGTGTCATACCCCATTCCTGGACGCCGAAACCGAAAACCTCGACCGTGTCGCCCAAGAAACCCACCCCTGCAGTGGAAGTTCTGCAGCACCAGCCTGAGTTGGTTGGTTGCAAGTGCATGTTCGGTAGCCCTATAGACTGCACAGTCTCCCAGTATAACCAACAGCTCGCTCGTCTCATTTAGGCCAATTCACGAGCTAGATGCCAGTGGAGCAGTTGTCAACGCTGCTCGCGTGGTTTCCAAAGGCTTTCGGGTGGGGGACTTCGTGGAGCGCAAGGCAGACGGTCTGCAAGCCACAGTGAAAGTAGTGGGTGCCGAGAAAGTGGTCTTGGAGCTCCAAGACGGGTCACAGGTTGAGGGCTCCGCACAGTCCTTCTTGGACGGGCACTGGAAACAGAGTGCTCCACGAAGTGATCCAGTGCGATTCGATTCCTGGCCGTCAGTCGTTGGTTTCAAGTCTTTCGAGATGCAGGCACTTCTTCTCCGAGCTCGCATCGTGCATGCCATGGAGGAGCAATTCGAGAAACTCATGGGTGCAAAATCGGTGGCTCTCGGGTTGACTGTCTACCAGAAGCCGAGGGATGTTCGTGCCCATGAAGACTTGGCCGTTAGGCAGCTTCAGCTTCCGGTGACGACGACAAGGATTGAGATCCGTTCCGCCGCCGAGGACCCGAGCAACTCCATTGTGGTGGGACGAACAACCTTAGCAGGCAAGGACGTCTGGGTCATCCTTTCCCCGGTGACCACATGGCCCACGGCTACATGCGAGGGCTTCTTGAACCCATCATGGTTAATGCGACCTTCCGCCGTTCGCAAGGAAGCCAACTGTGAGTTGGTTGGGATTCCGGCAAAGCCAGCAGATCCATTCGAGCTGCCCGTCATCAAGAATTTCAAGAAGATCTCTCAGAACGAGTCCCTCGTGCTCTATCGTCCCGGGAACAAGTCGCCAGCACCAGTGGAGGTGTTGCAGCCTCTGTCCAAGAAGGCTAAGGTTGCCTAGACGTGCGAATCACGCTATGTCGCCAAGCAGAGAGGCCGATTTTGGTAGGAACCATGTTGACTCAGCCACATGCAGGCACCATGCACACGTACATCTGTACTCATGCTGTGGCCTTCGTGTCGACTCCGTTTTGCCGAGCCTTCTTGTCATGAGTTTTGAAAACACCCCGAAGCCTGCGTCGTGTGAGAAACAAAAGTTGTTTAGGATCTGCCTGTGTTTTGTTCAGCTGCATGCTGGCCGGAGAACTTGACCCAGTATACACGTCGTGCTCTGCATGTTGATGATACCACAAACAAGAAGACGCGACATTGCATAACTGCCCAATCCGGTCGGACAGCTCCCCCAGCTCTTCCCGACTGCTTCGCGCTCTGACTGATGGCGGACCTGGGTGGAATGACGGACGACCAGGTTGCCAATTGGCTGCAGAGTCAGCCTGTGCAGCAGAAGCAGCGGCTCTACCACATTCTTCGCCGTGATTGCCCCGGCCTCTTTCGTCCGCAGGCCGCGGTTCAGCGGCTTTTTCTGTGCATGTTCATGGGCACTTAACGTCAGGCTCTTTGTTTCATGTTGAATTGGCTGCAGGGCTGACAGCTCGCGGTCGGGGATAGCAGGGCGAACGGCTCGCTTCCCAGCATATGATGATCATCATTTCGCGTGTGCAACAGCAACACCATGCAATGACACTCATCAACCTATATATATATATATATATATATATATATAGGGATTCACTATATAATGTCGGTTTTCAAAACTGGGAAGGGGAGGGGGCGTTAACCGTCACCGAAGGTAGACCCTCTGCACTTTCATAATCATCGTCGTCGTTGTAGCCTGTATACAGGTACTATATAATTGTAGCTCTTCCAGCAGTTACTTCGGCCAGCTGCTGTGCAGGATGTTCCCAAAGCTATCTGTTCTTATTGCGGAATCGGTCTGTGTGGTCGCAAGCGGCCCTGCAGCCAGCATCCCGGTCGGCATTCTTGTCATGAATGCCACCAGCAGTGGAAAGTATATGGTGCCAAGGGCGGGGGATCTGAGAAGGGCCAAGGTCTTGCCAAGGGCAGAGGCCCCGGATTGGGCAAAGCATCGTTTCATGCCCGAGGCATAGCCTCGGACGGTTTGTCGGAGCTCGACTAATGACCACATTTATAGTTGCTGCTTCTGTATGCAGAAGCCGCAGAGTATGATGAGGCCAGGCGTTAAAAATACTGTGTACATGTGCTGTTTGCAGAAGCGTCAATCTTGGGCTGCGCTTATCATGCGCCAGTACAAACTTGAATTGGCTGCAGGGCTCACAGCTCGCGGTCGGGGTTAGCGGTCCCTTTGACTGGGTTTTGGCTGCAGGGCTCACAGCTCGCGGTCGGGGTCAGCAGGGGCAAGAGCTCGCTTTTCCAGCATGTCGGACAACGAAGTCGACGAGGAAGAGACCCTGGAGATCTGCAAGGTGACGTGTGTGCGGAGCGCGAAGTTCTCTGCGTGGTATCCCAACGTGAAGTTGGTAGATGGCATCGAGTACCTGAATCTATCGCCCTGGGACAAAGATCTGTGTCGCTTCACCACGGGGATCTACATGCAGATGAAGAAGAAGCGGCAGCAGCCGAAGCACAACATCCACGTCCGCTTCTTCCCCGAAACGAAAGCCCGGCGAAAAGAAGCCTGCAACGAAGCCCTGAAGGCCTTTCTCTATCGGGCCGCAGATGAGGCCCATGCGGACAGACCGGAGAAGGTCCGCAACGCCAGGGAGGAGGACTCCTGGATCGTGAGCCGCACCGTCGCGGTGACCATGCCGGACATCGGCGAGGGGCCATTGGTGATGACATTCCTGTGGGGCATCACTTCAGCCTTGTTTATGCAACTGACTGTCGCCAACCTCAAGTACGTCCGTGCAGCCATACGGGCTTCACCGACGATAGTGAGGGGTGAAGCTGCAGCTGAGCGGCGCATGTCTGGCAGAAAAGTTGGACGACCTCGCAAGGTGCCACGTGATCCAGTTGCAGCCCTCGGCGATGGTGACCGTCCAGGTCCAGTTGCAGCCCTCGGCTATGGTGACCAACAACCTCCTCGTTCTGATGACGAGGTTGGGTTCATGCAGAAGTTAGCTGTTTCCTATGTTTGTTCATGCGCGGTGCCAGAGCATGGTTTTCTTTGACAGTCTATATACCTCGCAAGTTCTAGCGTCTTTGCAGAGGCACAAGTTGGGACATGACGCGGCCATAGGCTACGGAGTGTCAGAGTGCATGTCCATGACGTGAATGTAAGGGGTCGTCCGGCAAAGCAGTCTAGAGATGCAAAAACAATTCTGGGTTCAACACTTTCCACCTTTGAACTTGGAGACTCCTGCGTCATGCTGGCACGGCAGAGAGAGAGAGAGAGAGAGAGAGAGAGAGAGAGAGAGAGACAGAGATAGAGACAGAACACTTTCAACGGGTGTTTCCTCCTTCGCCATTGCCATGGCCGACTTGAAGATCGAGCAGTCCGAGGAGAGCGCGGGTGTGGTGGACTGCAGGTTCGCGTGCATCGAAGTTTCAGGACCCAGAAACCCCCCAATCCGCGCGCAGGTGGTTGGACGTGGCAGACGACCAAGCCGAGACGGAGGACTGCCTTTCTCTTTCTGGAAGTAGTATAGCGCTGCCCACCATGCAGGACGGCGGAAAAGCTTCATGCAGGGAGGCGTCGAGTGGGTGGCAGGCTTCGAAGTGCGAGGACCGTGACCGCAGCCGCAGACTAACTCTTGTGTGCAAGTTCTGAGTTTGTCCAATACAACTGGCAGGATGAGGGCTCCGATTGGCAATGGAGCAAGGACTGTGACCGTAGCCCATAGAACAACTCTCATGCGCGAGTTCTGCGCTTGTCTTGCAAACTGGCAGGATGAGAGCTCCGATTGGCAATGGTCATGGTGCAAGGATCCTAACCGAAGAATAAGCCTCTATCTCATGTGGGAGTTCTGATTGTCGAATATACAAACTCGCAGGATGAGCAGGGAGCCACGTGGTCATGGACAAAGGAGGACGTGCATGTCTTCCGAATCGTGTGCCGTTGTACTGGCTTCATGGGCTTATAATTATCGGCCTTGACAGGAGCAGGGAGCTGGCGATTGGCTTGATTGGTCCAAGGAGGAGTTTCGGAGGTGCCACTTCGGTGATATGGAAGCTGTATTGTTCTGCATGCAGGAGCCATCAGCACCTGCAGAATCAGCATCCACGGGCGAGGCCTGGGAGGACTGCTTTTGGAAGAAGGAGAGTTGGCTGTTGTTTCGTTTCAGTGGTCGACGTCAGGAGCCATCGTCATCCTCTGCGACCTGGAACGCTTCGGAGTGGAACGAGGAGAGTTGTTGTGTTGTGGTTTCTGTTGCCGTAGTGCCTGGTTGTTTTCCACGTTAGGAGCGGAAACGACAGCGACGTGGTGATGGTCATGCAGTGGCATCAGAGGACGCATAGTCCGAGTCGCGTGCATCATTTGCCGCAGCGCTTTGCAGCCAGGATCGGACGGCCGCTGGGGTGGCCGATGGTGGAGAGTTCCTGGAGCGACTCGGATGTAATTGCAGTGCGTGTCGCGTCGAAATCTACGCACATCTTATATGCATACAGGCCCGGCGGTGGTCGCCAGCGAGTGAGGCATCGTGCCGGGAAGAAGGAGCAGGGTAAGAGAAAGAGGCTCGAGGCAGAGCATCGGGTTCAGATGAACCAGGCGATGCATACTGTCGGCCTCCTTGCTCAAGCTCTGTGGCGGTCAGGAGGGCCGCGCTGAAGCATCTGCCGTAAACCTATACACAAGCTGTCACAAGCCCGAATATTAAACCGTCGGCTCCTCCTGACAATCTGCAGCTGTGCACTGCTATAGTCGCTGTGCATGCCGGCCTCTGGGGTTTGTAAGCGGTCCTTCGGTGCCCGGTTATAGGGTTTGTGGGGGGTGTCGGTTCTAGGAATTATACTATATATGAATTAAAGGGTTGAGGGTTTGGTGTCGAGGGCTTGCATGGGGTTTATATATCTATAGGGATTTAGGCTTCATGCAGGGTTTATGGTTTCAGCTGAGAAAAGAGAGGCCAATGGCAGCACAAAGGGTCTTCGCGTGGCTCTGTTCACCGCACATGTGCAGGCCTGCAGTCTTCATATCTCCACATAATATAATTTTATGTACATGGACATGTCATATAGCACATCTACATGACATGGCTGTCTGTCCTGCAACACGGCTATCTGTCGTCATCTCATGTCCCTGCCTGATGTCTTCGATGGCGTGACTTTTGTGGCTGCAGAGGATGCATGGACTGCCACTTTGTGCTACATGTTATATATACATATATATGCACCTATGTCGACTTGCCAGGAGACTTGCGCACGTAGTCCAAGCAGCTGCTATATAGCACTGTATAGAGGCAGAAACACAATGAGACACATATCATGCAACCTCTGCGCAAGCATACGTATATATTGCCATGCTGTACACACATCCAGGCATCTATGCATTCTTCGCGCCCGCTTGTGCATTATGCTTCTGGGCCCTGCCGATGTTCACTTGCAGGCTTCGGACTGAAAAAGAAATCACCGTGTGCGCAGCCTCGGACATGCACCGAAAGTCAGACTTCGGCCACCATGCTAAGACTTATGATGCTGTTTTTGATTTCAGCAACAGGATCTTTCTTACAAGCGGGTGTCACACTTACCTAAGTTTAGTTCCTTGGACTCGAGCCCATATAGACGTGGAAGCTGTATGGCTAAGTATTTCAAGGATGGTATGGGGATACGTCGTTCTCGATAGGTGTTTCTGACATTAAAAATTGTCGAGTAAAGTTGTTGCATAGGCTTATGCAAGCGAACTTGAGTATCACTATCCGTCACTCCGGAAGTTTTCTTTACACAGGTCATAAACCAGAAACCAAGTTCCGAGTCAGTCTATGTACGTTGGCAAAGCTCCCCTTGTGTATTCTTCCCACATGTATATGTTCCTTATACCTTGACATGGGACAGCTCAGACCATTGCCATGCATGTTGACGTTGTAAAGCACGACCCAGAAGTTTGAGGCATGTGCCGAGTCCTGAATATCAGACATCCTCTTTCATTCGGGGTTCCGTCGAGGTGCGGCTTGAAAGATTCTGGCCAAAGGGTGTTATCAGTTGTGCAGGGGAATGGCTGCACTCACGGCGACGACTGCATGCTCTCCTTCATAAGAGCAGATGTCCTGTGGAAGCACAAGACATGATTGCATGTTTGCACGGGGTGATGGATCAGCTGCGACTAGGGCACGCTCGAGTGCAAGTTCATAGGGCGACTGGCATCCTATATGGAGGCGATGTCGGGTAACAGAGCTATCAATCTGTCAATCCGCGGAAAGAGCTATCAATCTGTCAATAAGGACGAAAGAGCTATCAATCTGTCTATCCGGACGAAAGAGCTATCAATCTGTCGATCCAGACGAAAGAGCTATCAATCTGTCAATCCAGACGAAAGAGCTACTTGTAGGAGCAAAGAGCTATCAAGCTCTCATTCCGGAGGAAAGAGCTATCAGTGTGTCAGTGACTGGATCCATCGGCGGACGCACCAGATGTGTCAGCCAAATGCACTGCCTGCTGCGGCATAGAGTGTATGCGTGCTGAGTCAACATAAAAGAAAGATCGCATCATATCCTCGCGGAATTCCCGGTGTATACTGCAGTGTACTGTATGGTGCACAGAAAGCAGTGGCTTATTGGCCAAAGCTGAGGCTGCAAGGTGTAAATAAAGCAGCATGCAGTTTGTAGCCTGCAGCGCAGCCTTGTCATAGATAATTGTCTGGGGTGCTACCAGCATCTTACATGGGCAAGCACAAATACTCGTGCGTGGTCATGCAATGATATGCCATCAGGGCATATGGTTGTTCAGGCTAGACTTCAGACTCGCTCAAAGTTCTGTGAGCGGATCCGTCGTGAGGTATGTTTGTTTGTGTCAGGCGTTCGCAGCGGGTGTACAAGGCCGCCTTCTGCAAGGAAGACTGGATTAAATGAATACAAGCTCGGTGTAATTTGTTAGTACCCTGGATGTCGGCATGCATGCAGTGAACAAAACTATAGTCTTGACTTAACTTGATTTACCGTCCGCCCCCCCCCCCCCCAAGGATACCGAAATCGATCTCCGCCCAGCGGCATGAAATTAGTCGGCGGTAAAATCTCTGAACAGTCCCTATCTTTTCCATAAGCTGCAGCTGCTAGAAAATGCTAAATGCTTGAAAAAGATGCTTCGGCGATGCAAAAATGCAAAAATCCTAAAAAAAAATCGGCGATAGTGGCCCCCTCCCAATATCAGCGGATCTGTAAGAAAATAACATGATTTTGGCTGCCATTAAAAAAAAATATTTATTTTTATGGCCGCCATAAAAATAAATATTTTTTTTTCATGGCGCCAAGAACTCTGTAATTTCCAAAATTAAGAGGTTCTTGGCGCCATGAGAAAAAAATATTTATTTTTATGGCGGCCAGAAACCAATGAATTTTAGGCAGTGCTCCCACCCCAGCGTGGGGAAGCCGACCTGTGCTGTAGCCAGCAACAACTCTGTACCTGAGATGGTGCTTCCGGCTCAGGACCGGAGTTTTATTATTTGAAATCATTGTCTGGTCATGTGGCAGCCTTCTTTGGGAAAGTGGTCCCGACGACAGTCCTTCTCCCGGAAACAAACACTTTTTGTTCGCCCAAGCAAGCACATGTTACATGTTCCAGCTCAGTACTCTCGTGTCTTGGGCACGACCTAGGACACATATCGTTTTCCCCACACTGTTTTCTCAAGCCGAGATCTTCAGTCTTCCCTGCCGTTTCTGAGCCTTGTTGAATGCATTCCTGCACCGAACAAAACGGATATGCCTGGGGGTCGCGTCGGAAAACATGGGTTTGACTTGGCTCGGCGGCATTGGCCGGGATTCTGCAAGTTGCTTCGCAGCATGATCGGCACAGGCCCAGGTCTTTGCAGAGGCTGCCTGTTTCTGCCAGGACCCAGAAGACAATGAGAGCTGAGGTGACAAACCTATAGACCGGAGCTGGTGTGTGTATATGGGGTCAGCAAGACAGCAGGGGAGCCTGCAGCTTGCTGGGAAAACCAAAGGTCGCTCAGAAGGGCTGTGGGGCATGTGCGCTCGCTGCCCAAGCTCGCAGGGCACAGCTCGCGATCTTTTGTTTCTAGGGGGTCCGCGAAAGACAGCAGGGGAGTCATCAGCTTGCCGAGA
Organism: Symbiodinium sp. CCMP2592; assembly: GCA_905221615.1. Classification (NCBI taxonomy): domain Eukaryota; class Dinophyceae; order Suessiales; family Symbiodiniaceae; genus Symbiodinium; species Symbiodinium sp. CCMP2592. The sequence continues at coordinate 380,553 of CAJNDT010001458.1, forward strand.
AAAAACAAAGGTCCGAAGAAGGGCTGCAGGGCATGTGTGCTCGCAGCCCATGCTTGCAGGGCGATCACGGCTCGCGAGCTAGTTTTCTTTTGTTTGTCTCTGGATCGCAGGAGTTGGTGTAGCAGATCCTAGTTGCGAGAATGTAATCTAATATAATAATGGCGAAAGAACTCATCCAAGACCTCCAGGAGCTGTCCGGCTTCCTGCAAGGACAACGACAAGTCATGAACGATGCTGCTTTCGGCGTGGCATGCTCATCGCATGCGGAAAATGTCAAACGTAGAATCAGCGGCTTGCCCAGCTTGGGAACGAGGGATGGGACAGAGCTACTGAAGGCAGTCAACGGGCTTCCCTTTGAAGCACAAGTGAAGCAGGACATTTCGGAGGCGGTAAATCAGGTGCTTCTGAGAGCGCCGAAGCCGCAGGGGTCGCAGAGGGCCTTGCAGGCGTGCGCGACGTTCGGGTCCTTTCTGTCGAAGAAGGACAGGGAGATCCTGGGCGACCCCGAGACCGCGGAGGTCGACAAGCTGGACAGGCTGGCAATCCGTGCAATCTCTGTGGGGCTGGTCTACCCCACTGAGTCAACATTTGGCCACCTGGTGGCCGTTGGTATGGCCGCGGGGTTGCAAGGCCAGAACCACGATGACTTCATGGAGCATGTGCTTAAGCTTAAGGCCAAGTTGAAGCACAAACGGGAACCCTTGAAGCACGAGCCCTACGATCGCAATTTTCCGGCTTCGCCAAAGCAGCTACCTCAAGCCGTGTTCCAGAAGGTGTACGGCGAGGACGAGCTGGCGGAGGAGATCCCTGCGAGTGTCATGCGGCAGATCACGAACGACATCGGCGCCCTGCGGAAGAACCACAAAAAGATCAAATCGAATGCGGCTGCTTTGGTGCCTTCTTCCAGTTCGACATCGCGGAATGCGTCAATGCCGGAGCAGGGGTACCAGTTCATGCACATGATGTTCAATTACATGCAGCAGCAGCAGCAGCAGCAACAGGGGAGCGGCGGTGTGACCTTCACGTTCCCCACAAAAAAGAAGCCAAAAGCCTTGCCCGCCGAGCCTGCAGCAGCATTGCCCGAGAACCCTGCAGCAGCATTGCCCGAGGACCCTGCAGCAGCATTGCTCGAGAAGCCTGCAGCAGCATTGCCCGAACACAAGCCTGCAGAAGCATTGCCGGAACAAAAGCCTCGCTCCGCAGAGCCAAGAGCTCCTCTTCTGGCCCTGCCAGACGCAGAAATGAATGTGGCAACAGTGACTCCAGCCGAACAGGCAGAGTGGCTCGATGATAAACCAAAGAAAAAGACCACACCGAAGGCAGCCTCGTTGAAGCGCCCCGCTGCCGCTTTGCAGGGGACACAGAAACACACAACGAAGAAGCCGGCGAGCAAGGGGTGGTGCTTGGAGTGCAGGACCCGGCCGACAGGGCAGGTGGACAAATACTACGTCGCCCCAGACGGGCAGAAGTACCGACTGAGGCACGAAGCAGAGGCAGCCGGATACAAGGACTAGGATCATGCAGGCAGCAAAATCAGTCGCAAGATGGGGTTCCATGGGGTTGCCGTGCGATGGTCTTTCTGTTAGTTGCTTCTGGGTTGCACTTGCTTGCCCGCAGGATCGAAGAGTGATCGAAGAATCAACAGCGTGGTCACGCACGGCCAACAACGGTCGCGGGAGCTTCAGTTCTTCAGTGCATGTTGCATATCGCAAATCGGCCCTGCTTTGCTGCTGTCCGCTGTATTGTAGCTCTGCTAATATACAGTCTGCGTTTTGTGGGTTTTTCAATTTAAGGTGGAAGTTTTGGTTTGGGTGCAGGTTTGGGCCTGCATGTCGTTTCTGTTCAGTTCATGATGGGGGCTTATAGCGGGGCTCTCTTGATGTTGATGTCTTAATCGGAGGCATCTTTTCAGTGATGTCTGAATCGGACGCATCTTTTCAGTGATGAACTTGAAGCGAGTTCCAGACCTCGTAGCACCCTGAGACTGATTTCTGACCTGTCCTAGTATGATATGCTGGAAGTATTGATACTCAGAGCATGCATGCAGTTCCGGTCCACGTCACTCTTCTTTGATGCTCCACGTGTTGCATTTCTTTGGGGAGTTGGATGTTCCTGGTTGAGCTTTCGCGGTGGATGGCTCCATGCAGGTGCATGCAGTACAGGGTTTGTGGAATCTTCAGGCCCTGACTCCTGCGCTCCAGTCATGCCAGGGCGTACCAGACAGCCGCCGAAGACTTCAGGAATTACTACTGCTGCTACTACGACTTCGACTGCTACAACTAGAAGAACTCTTGCTGCAGCAGTCCTACTATATACTCCATCTCCACTATATACTGCTGCTGATATAGCTGCTGCTACGGCTCCTGCATGCTCCTTCTACTCCTATAATACTGCTAGTGCTGCCGCTGCGGCTGCAGCTGCTGCTGCTGCTGCTGCTCCTGATACCGCTATACCACTGCTGCTGATGCCGGTACCGGTACCACTACTGTTTCTGCTACTCCCAGTGATACTGCTACTTTACTGCTACTACGAGGACGACTGCGACTGCTTCTGCTGGTAGCCTGTTCCTTCCTCTGCATACTCATTATGGCTTCATGCCTCCATGCAAGCTCTAGGTTTCTTAGTCGAGGGTTTTGCAGTTTCGGACTTAGTGTTTGCGATCGCTGATTCATCCCAGGATCTCTCTTGACCGCTCTTTGCTTGGCTCTCCAGCGAAGAACTTTGTTGCAGCTGTTGTGGTGTGCTAGATGCATTAGGAGCAGCGTCCATTTGTCGTTTATTTTCCCAAATGCCGTGCATGACACCGTTGTAGAATGCAACGAGGCAACATAAGAATTTTGACACAAACTGGCCAGGGTAATGTAGGATGAGGTTCCGGAGATAGTTTCCACAGACTATATTGAGGGGTGCTGAGTGTGCAGGGCAATGCTCGCACACAGGATTGCAGGGCTCCCATGCAGCTCGCATCCTTAGGGTTTTGAGTGTGCAGGGCATGGCTCGCACACAGGGTTGATGCCGCTAGACATCACTCGCGTTGGACGCAAATCCTATGTGACGACAAGAGGGCTAGCCGAAGTTCTTGAAGCCGTGAAGAAACATGGATTGCCATCGACAACGTCCCGGTCAGACATCAAACGCAAGAGATCGGCACGCGCTAATGTCATGACTCCGTACGGACACGTGATTCAGCAGTGGCGTTTGCAGACGGAAGACGGCGGGACCGTGGCAATTGACTATTGTCATCCAGCAGCGCTTGTCTGGCATCTTTGCAGCAGCAGCGAGCCGTTGCAAAACCTGTTGCTGGAACGCATGGGTCTGGAGCCCTGCAGCCTCGCGGCGCCCTGGAGAGTAGTTTTCTACTCAGATGAAATCACGCCTGGAAACCAGCTGCGTTCGCGGAACCCCCGCAAACTCCAAGCCATTTACTTCTCCTTCGCCAACCTGGGATCGGCTGCTCTGGGAAAGGAGAAATCGTGGTTTCTCCTCTGCGCCGTGCGCAGCAAGACTGTTCAGAGCTTGCAGTCGGGCATGGGGCAGCTGTGCAGAGCCGCGATGCTCAGCTTCCGCACCCACGACGCAGACCTGAGCAGCGGCATCCAGCTGTACTGCGGGGAGTCTCGTCCTGTCCTGTGTGCCCAGCTGGGCATCCTGTTGTCCGACGAAAGCGCGTTGAAGTATATGGCAAACAACAAAGGGGCGTCAGGCAAGTTACCTTGCGTTCTATGCCGAAACGTGATTCATAGAAGGTACAAGCCCGAGAAGATGAGAGAACCACTGGTGACACACACAGACATCAACTACGACCACTTCATCTTGCACACTCAAAAGTCACTTGCTGAAACAGCGGAGTACTTGGAGACTCAGTCAAGAACCTTGAACAAGGGAGCCATGCAGGATCTGCAGACAAAGCTCGGCTTCAACCACGCACCTTTGGGCATACTGGCTTCTTCGGGGTATTTGGAAATGTTATATGGCATGGTTCGTAAATAATGTATGAGATGGTAAGTATAAGTATATATAATGTATGAAAATGAAATGGAAACTTAATTTTGACAAGGGCGCCAAGTTCCGTGTGTAGGCTTGTGAAGAACTGATGTCCAAGCTGGACGTCCCACGCATGTTGCTCTACGACTACATGCACATCTATTTCGTTTCGGGCGTGTGGCATCTCGAGTCGAATTTGCTGTTGCAGCGGCTGGCCAAGTGCAACATCAAGGGCCCTGCTTTCCACCAAAACTTGCAGCGTTGGACATGGCCAACATGGATAACGGACAGAGCAGCCTCAGGCAGCAACATCTTCGAGAACGTAAAAAAAACTGAGGACGAACTAAAAAGTTCAGCAACAGAGGCACTGAGTGCCTATCCAGTTATTCGTGTTTTCATCTCCGATCTTCGGCAGCGGAACACCGAGCTGACCGATGAAGCTCGTGACGCAATGACGTGCTACATTTTGCTTTGCAATGTGCTGGACATTCTGATGCTCGCCTCGCGGGACGGGGGTGCTTCTCATGCAGACAAGCTTCGTGAGAGCATTGAGCGGCACTCTGCCGAGTTTCTCCGTGTGCATGGACCAGACCACTTCCTGCCGAAGCACCATTACGCCGTTCACTTGCCTCAAATGCTGAGGCTGCACGGGTTTCTACTTGCATGCTGGACTCAAGAGCGCCGGCACAAAGAGCTGAAACGCTTTGCCACTGACCAACAGCATAGTCTCCCTGGCACAGAGAAAGGAAATATGGAAGAGATGATCTTGTGTCACATAGAAGACCTGCAAGGTGAGCAGATGGTGACGACCCCAGGGCTCTGTCAGCCGAAGCCTGCAGCACCAGAGGTGCGAGAGCACTTTGCCAACATGGCGGGCTTGACCAGTTGCAGTGGCTTGGAAGCTTCATGCAAGGCCTTCTACAAAGCAAACTGTTCGGCGAGCACTGGCGACATCGTCCTTCTCCGAGAGCCCGAATCCATAGCGGAAGTTCTATATCACTGCACGTACGAGGGCGACATGTTCACGTGTGTTTTCTTGTATTCCAGCCGGAATGAACCGAATCATTTCAATGTAGACAGAGATTGCGCATGCATTGTCAGAACCAGCAGCATACGAGGCTGTTGCATCTGGCAGGAACACGAAGGCATCTGCCGCATAGCACCACAGATGTTCGACGAGTGATGAGTTCATTCGGGGATGGAGGGCTTTCGACAGTGCATAAAAACATCCGCAGGGCCAGGCTCGCGGATGCAGGCTTGCAGGGCCGTGGTGCTCGCGGCCTCGCGCATGCATGTTCCCCCCCAGAATCTAAACAGACCCTGTGCTAGGTCGGGTCTCAAAGCCGAATAAACCCTTCTACTGACCTAAACCCTGTATACACTATACCCTTAACAAGAAAGCCCGGTAAAGGTGTATATGATCTATGCTGATTTTCAAGTTCAAAGACCTGCAGGTTCAGTTATAAGGGTGTTTTAGCATTCTGGAGCCGACATGGCAAACTGAGACTTCTGGGTTCTTTCTTGAAGTCTGGAGTAAGGACTTGCGCGGATAGGCCGTTTGACGGTTTGAGGCGGCAAAGGCGTGGGATAAGCGTTTGGGCACTTTCGTTGGGGTCGGCTGATGTGCGCAACGTTTTTTCGTAACCAGAAATCCGGCCGCGCGATGGGGGGTCTAGGATGAGCCTTATATATGGACTTTCATAGTGATACTGTATAATATTATAAGGTTCAACTCAGGCGGAGTGTCCGACTTGATGCGGTGATTCATGATACATCGATGAAATCCTGTGGCTTGGCCGACGACGCATCTTTCAAGGCTCCTGGTTAGCTTCCGACGGTAGGGAGCATCGTGCCAAAATCACAGAACAGCACTGTACCAGCAACAACACTAGCAGAACTCAACCCTCAGCCTGAACCCTGAGCCTTGAGACCTTGAGAACCCCGAATCGTAAACACAAAGACACCCTCGCCCCTCGGCCCTCGACCTCGGACCCAAAGCCTAAACCAAAGCCCCTGCTTTAAACCCATATACTAAAACCTGAACTTGTTTGGGATCCTGTATATGTATATATTTTATATCATATATACACATTTGTGTGGTATGTATGTTTGTACACAGAGATATACATATATATATATGTATATATATATATATATAAATACATATATATATATATATATACACACATGCGCACACACACACACACACGGAGCCGCAAAAGCGCCGAGGCATCCTGCCATCCCGCATCCTGCCTGGAGCCGGGTGGCCCCGAGACAGTCGGGCACCCGGGTGCGAGGGTTCGAGTTCGAGGGCTCGTCTCTGTTTTGGGTCGGTTTGCTGCGGTTTTCAGTTCACAGAGTTCACCGTCAGTGGCTTCACGTACTAGGGATGTATAGGGTCGGCTTTGAGATTACGGGGTGGGTAGAGCCGAGCTTTCACAGCCTGAATCCCCAACCCGAATCCCGAAGCTCTAACTTCCCTGTTCCTGAACCCCTGTGCTCAACATCCTAACCTGCCTGGAACGTGCGAACTTTAAGACGGAGTCCTTACTTTCAGACGGTCCAAACGGAGGCCCTAAACCGAAAAAGTGTCCGGAGATGCATTTTCTGAGGCCCAAGTCGGAGCATTCACATCATGTTGCAGACAACATTCTGAGCATTTCTCGTGCGAGATTAGCTCATCATAGCATAACTACATTCTGGCAACCAGACCTATATAAGCTCTCGGGCCCTGAATGAACAGCGGCTTTTCCGTTTCCTCTCCCTCGGAACTTAGGAGGTCCATGGGTCCATGAGGGGGAAAGGTATCGGGGAAGTCGAGCGAATGTGAGTTTTTGATGTAAGCATTGCCTCTTTTGGCAGTTCATCTGTGCGGAAGACATAGTCACCAGTCAGGTGGGGACTTTGGCTGAGGCGGCACATCTGTTGAATGATAACGCAGGTGTCCTAAGGTAAGCTCCAAGCCATGGTGGTGACGGTTGGCCAGCTGCGTCGGCAGATCGGCACGCTGCTGCGTTTGCAGACCTTGACCGCTGGCAAGGTGGAGCAGCTGCTGAAGATGCTGGAGTGGTCCGACTCCATTATGGCGCGGATCATCCGCGACATCGAGTCGCAGGGCGAGACGTCTGTCGAGGACATCGCGAACATCCTCGGCGTTTGCACCAAGGCCAATGGCAACCGGGTTCCGACAAGGAAGGAGCTGCAGGATGCGGATATCGGTGCATCGGGGCTGGAGTCTGAGTCTGAAGAGCCGGCTCCGAAGCGCAGGCGACGCTGAGACAGGTCAGCTTTACCCTACTGATGAACAAGATGCTGCGACTGCGACTGGCTGATTCATGTCTGCTGGCTATTCATGAAAATTTTCTGTCTGGCTACTTCAAGACATCGGCCGCCGTGTGGATTCCGTTCTCGGCGAGTTTTTGGCTATGATCGAAAGTAGATCTGTTCAGCAGGTCATGTCGGCCGTCCTTCTTCGGCCGAATGGCTATGATCGAATGTAGATCTGTTCAGCAAATCATGTCGGCCTTCCTTCTTCAGCCGAGTGGCTATGATCGAAAGTAGATCTGTTCTGCGTCCAAAAGTGTGCTTGAGTGCTGTGCGGGTTTCCTTATGTCCCCCTAAATACCGGTTTTCCCGAATCCCGAACCCCTAAGAATTCAGGGCACCTGGACCCGGGCCCGCCGAACCCCATCGAATTGCATAGGCTTCCTTTTCCCTCCTGTCTCTTCCGTCCTCCTAATCCCTTTGCTGCTGAGGCTGCGCCTTCGACATCATCGACTTTGGGCCTGGACCTCGTTTGCATCAGCCGCTAAACTTTCCAACCCAATAACCCTCAACCTCAAACCATAAAATCAAACCTCTAAACCCATGGACCCCTGGAGCCCGAGTCGCCGAGTCCTTGAGCCTTCGAAACTCCCAAACTCAGGGTAAAGGGTCCCTTAAGGGTTGAGGGTTTTTTGGGGTTGGGGTTTGGGGTTTAGTTCGGCTCTGGCCCTCGGAACATTGGAGGATTTTGGTCTGGGTTGGAGGGTTCGTCCTTTCGCTTTCTCCCGGGTTCGAGAGTTCGAGGCTGCACGGCTTGTTTTAAGGCTTCCCTTGCACTTTCGTATGAGGATTCTTTTGATTCAGGTGCATGTATACGGGTCTGTAGGGTTCAGGGCGAGTTTTGGGCTTTGTTAGGTTTCTATCCGGCAGGATAGTTTGAAATCCAATTGAATATTATTAGGAATATATTTTGGACATACATCTCGTTTATATGTCGTTTTACATTTCTATAACATACTACTAAACTCCTACCCCGAAAACCAAACCGATACCGCCGCCGATACCGAACAATGTCGCATGCTCGGCTCACTCAGGTCTACCGTCTACTACATCGTCGTGCCACTGGATTTCGAGACCGTCGGTCTGGTGCCTACTGTTTGATAGCTGTTCGGGTTCGGGTTTAGATTTGGGGCTGCTTCCCTTTCCCATAGTTCTGAGTTCTGAGCCGAAAGTCGCCGTCCACATGTTTCTGCCATGTAGTTACTGGTATTGCAGCTTTTATTGGACTGCTTTGCCCAGGTCAGCAGATCCTCGCCGTCAGCGATTTCGAGGTGTCGGTTGTTTGTGCGGTTTGGGTTTGCGTTTGGGCCGGGTTTTGCGCTTTGCGGCTTCCCTTTCGGGTCCCTTTCTGCCTCCGGTGTGCACGCATGTATCTTCACTTTGTTGCCCTGCTCTGCACTGCCCAGGTGGACCACATCCTTCACCGATTTCGAGACTGTCGGTCTGGTGCCTACGCGTTGATCGGCGTTCGGTTTTGGGTTTTGAACGGTTCGGGTTTGGGTTGCACTTTTGTGGCTTCCCTTTCGCTGTCCGGTTTCAACCTCGCGTGTTCTTGTTTTGGGCGGTTTCTCTGCACACATTCGCAACTGAGTCAGACCTGCCGCATGTAGAGCTTGCCGATGTTGCCGGGACCCAGGATTGCCAATTGACAGCATTCGACAACAAACCGTAAAATATATCGTAACCATATTTGATTTCCCATCGTCGCTAGCCTTAACCCTCACGCCGACAAGCAACCCGGACCGGACCCGGACCCCATCACGCAAGGACAACGGCACACGGTATACTCCGAGTCTTCGAGGCTCCGAGGTCTGTGTTTAGGGTTTAGGTTCCGGGGGTTAACGGTTAACGGTCCCTATATATATATCTGTGTGTACATTTCGCTCGGGCTGCTCCTCTTGCATGGATGTCTTGTTTTCATCAGCCGGCAACGGTCAAGCGCTCGTGGATGTTGGGGTTTTGCGTTTGGGGCATCCGGGGTGGTAAAGCTTAGGGTGTTGGGGCTTTTGCGCATGTGGGACTCTGGGACCTTCGTGGGTTACTTCTCAGAGCTTTGCGGTTTGATGGTTTGATGGTTTCGAGTGGTGTGTGGATGTGTATAAGGATTTCGAGGCTGTAATTACGGCTTGGGATTTTGAATCTTGGGGTTCAGGGTTTATAGGGCTTATAGGGTTTAGAAATCTTCGGTGCTTTATTTATGACATTGAACAGAAGTTGCCATCACGCTTCGCAAGTTCGGGGTGCACGGCTTAGTCAGTTTACGGGTCTGTGGTTGGAGTTTATGACGACCACGACCACTACGTTGAATATATCTGCTGCAGTCTTCGTGTTGAGGCAGTATATTCATTATGGGGTGGCATCGAAGCTACTATCTGTGGTCCAGTTTCCCAGTGATATTCTAGGTAGGGCTGTGGGACATGACAAAGCTATAAACTAAACCAAACCCTATAGCTGCTTATGCTGATGCCTGCATGGGCCCTATAGCTAAGCCGCTAAGCCTAAGCTGCCACCGTGCACAGGACACCAACTTTGCCACGGCTGAGCAATGCCACATTCTCTATCATCCCTTTGGGTTGCGGGATTTGGACATGAAGCCACTTGGGACTTGGGGCATTAACACTACAATTCACATATATCAAGGGGGAAGGGATTAAGTGTCGGTGGAGAGCTGACAAAGTCGTTGCAGCTTCGAAGAGCACCGAAAACCCATGGCAGGGCTAGCCTCGCAGCAGCGGCAACGACGGCATCCAAGGGCACGAACCTGAGTGGTCGTTCAGTCCAGAAAGAGAGTGAGTGTGAGCATGCCCGACACTTCTGTGCTTGCATTGTGGACATGGGCATGAGCATGATGAAATAGGCATGTCTGTGCTTGCGAATGCTCTCAGCAGACACATGCACTGATGTCATGTTCCAGTTACGTCTTTCTCATGAATGTTCAGGACCTCACCCTACCAGGTTCTGATATCGCTACAAGTTCCGTAGCCTATAGGGTTTATAATGGCATCCTACGGAACAAATTAAGATTTCGTAGGTGAAAGTAGCATCTCGCGAGAAGTTTCTTGAACACTGCGGACTTGTCAGAATGGCATGGCAATACTCCGGATGGAACTGGGGCGGCTGGGATTCCCAGTCGAGTGGCTGGGATTGGGGCCATAAGGGTGGCCACACTGGAGCTGCAGCTGGCAAGGCTGCGACGACAGCTGCGCCGAGTGCACATGGAGGTGCTGCCTCGTCGGGGGGCGCTGGCCTTCCTCCGGGTTGGGAACAGGTCACCGATGCTATGAGTGGCAAGGCGTATTTCTGGCACCCCGAGACAAACCAGACGAGCTGGCAACCGCCTTCTATGCATGCTGCCGCTGCAGGCTCAGCTACAACGCCTTCTATGCCGACTGCAAATGCCAGAGCCACAGCATGGAAGGACAGGAAGCGCAATATGACTCCAGCGCAGAAGAAGGCAGAGGATCGACGCAAGAAGGACGGGCGATCCAACCAAAATCGCGAAAAGGTGACTGGAAAGTTCGTGGCCAAGCTGGCGGCCAAAGACACTTCCATAGGCCAATTGCAAGCTCTGTACACAACGGCTATGGTGCTCGGCAACCAGAAAGAACAGGAAAGGAACGATGCCCAGGTGGGGGGGATGCTGTAATTGTACTTGGAGAACATGCAAGGGCCTATAGGGGTGGGGAAGTCAGACTTGGAGGCGGAATTCTGTTCTAAGTTTGCTCGCAACTCGAAGGAGGAGCGGGATCAGCTGGCAGAGAAGCTTCGCAAGATGGAGAGCTCCATGATCAACATGCAGATGGAGCTGGAGGCTGGGTCGTGAGTGAGGTAAAGTGCAAGATCTCTGTCAGTGACCAAGTCCTTCCATTTCAGATGCTGGCATCACACAAGTCCATTGCTTCAGAAAAGAAGCCTGTGCAGATGAGCCAGAAGATCGGTGCCGTGCACATGACCCGCATCGAGGACTTGGAGAAGGACAAAGCCCTTCTCCAGGACACATTGAAGGACAGTCCATTGCTGCAGTCAGCACACCAGCTCGGGTTTGGGACTCCACTGTTTCCTCACGACCCCTGCCCATCAGGAGCAGTCCCGGTCGCAGACGACCCATGCGGCCGAGGTGGAGGAGCTCAAGAAGGACCTCGAGCGACATCGGGGTCGGCGCCTGGAGCAGCAGGGCTTGGCCGAGAAGATCCTCGCGGAGCGACAGAGTCTGCAGGACCCCTGTTGCCGCCCCGTGGAATCTGCTTGCACCAGCTCCTGCACTCTGTTAGCGAAAGGACCAGCTCGCTGCGGAGAAAGCCAGCACAGCGCTGGCGAAGGCACCAACATCCTACACTGCACATCAGGGGCGTATACTCTGCAAAGGACCCACAGTGAAGGTTTAGCTGCAAAGTTTAGCTATGCCCGCGGTCATGACAGGCGGATCTCCTCAGCTACAAGAATCAGCACGAGGCCGAGCGAAAGATTTGGACGCAGATCGAGGCGCATGAGTTGGATGAAATCCAAACATGATAGCAGATGTACACCCAATCTTCATGCGCCAGGAGAGAAGCAAGGACGTGATGTTGAAAGTCGATCTCATCACCGACGACTACGAGAGGCAGAAGGCCGGCCAGCAGGAGGGTGATGTGTGGAGTTACATTACCCGGAGAAAATAAAGTGTGCTCACTCAACTAACCCTCTCCAATCAATGTCAGGTCTTGAGCCGGGGCCTGGAGAGAGAGCTGAAGGATGCCCGCGATGAGCTGGCCAGCCTCAGGAAGGCCGGCAGCTGTCTGGGGTTTTTAGGGGTTGCTAGGGCATGCACTTTGAACTGACGATGGCTCAGGAACTCGCCACTGCCCCTACCGAGCCGGCGATGAGTTCCGAGGAGGATATCCAATACAAATCTCTCTCTCTCTCTCTCTCTCTCTCTCTCTCTCTCTCTCTCTCTCTCTCTCTCTCTCTCTCTCGCTAGTCTGCATAGGAAGACTCGCCACCCATGGAGCCCACGGAGATCGCTACAAGTGTGGTGCCCTCGCCGTGCGAAGAGCTACCTGGCAGAATAATGGTGAGTTCCCTTCCTCAGTCTAGCTATGCCTCGACAAAAACCAAGGGACGGCTGATGTTTCGCAGCATGACCCGGAGAGACCATGACAGCTGCAGCTTACGCCAAAGAGCGCAGCTGCATCAGCTACAGTCATACATTTAGCTCAGTCACAGAGGCCCTTGTTCATTTAGGATCAGCTTCACCTGTGGGAACCTAGCGTTCCAAGTTCCAACAGATTACGAGTGCATACATGAAGAAGTGGTTTGATTGACTGAGTTAAATCATGATGACGAGACTTCGGCATGCAGGAGCTAGGGACCCGGCCTCAACCGGTCTTCCGCTTAGCATATAACATAGAAATCCTAAACATCCTAGGCGTAGGCCGGGACGCGGAGGGCGGTTCAGAACGGGTGGGCTGGCAACGCGGAAGCCAAAAGGATGACCTCTCCGTTCAGTCTCTCCGCTCCTTGCAGCTGTTGCAAAAGAGCCCTTCTCGGCCATCGGAGCCCAGGTCCCTGCAAAGCACCATGGCTTCGGATAAATTCCCTCGATCTTCAGACGGGGCCTCAGTCATGGCTGCAGTTACTCCTACTTTTACTTCTACATAGTAGGAGCAATAGAAGCAGTAGAATGAATAGAAGTCGTAGCCTAGTGGTACTATAGGACTCGCAAACTTTGAGCGTCATATTTATAAGTACTGCGTTTGATGTGGGATCCAGGTAGCACTAACTCGCGACTATGGCATCGGTTTACTTACTGCTACCATTGTATTTAATGAATAGTACGATTAGCTAGGTGCACATGTCAACATGCTCCCGTCCTCGTCTGTCTCCTGAAAGAAGTGTCGACGTCGTCCCGGTCGTCGTCGTCTCGTCGTCGGCCCTATCGCTGCTTTCTGCAGCATTGTCGTCGAACCCGGCACCGTCCCGGTGCACTCAGAGCTCGCCCCAGCGCCGTCCCGGCACATTTAACGGGGTCTTTCTCGACCCGGCACCATCCCGGTGCACTGCAGCTAGGCCTCGGCGCCCTCCCGGCGCACTTCGACCACCCGACGTCCTTCCGCAGGAGCTCCCGTGCGCCGGGATGGCGCCAGAACAGAGATGAAGCCGGCGCCGGGACGGCAGCAGGCTAAAGACCCCACACATGCACCGGGATGGTGCTGGGGCACACCCTCAGTGCACCGGGATGGTGCCGGGTGTTAAAAACAGCCTGACAAGTCACATGTAGCACCAGTGTATAGGAGCTACCTGTAACCTGAGTATAGGATTCTTCTTTTATCTTGTTTGTCTAGAGGCTTAAAACTTAAATCTGACACTACCGCAGCTCTAATCGGATCCTTGCTTTTGGCTTAGTGCCACATAGGATCTATGCTCTGTCTAAAGCCTGCTATGCACCAACTCCACAACACTAAGAACTAAGAGGTTCACGGGAGCATGAATCAAATTGGGATACTTACATACGAACATACACACGTACATACATATGTACTTACTTACTTACCGACTTAAGTTACTTTACCCATTTACTTCGTACCTGCTTGCTTACTTAAATACTTATATATGTGTACATATGTACGTACATACATGCGTGCACACAGACACACACACAAACACACGCACACATGGAAAAACGTGCAAGCACGCGTTTTCGCCTGCGGAGAATTCAGGAACGTGCAAACTTTTCTGCGATAGGGAAAGCCATTCTAAGCCAGCGGCCAAACTCGCTTTTTTCGATCCCAGAAAATGAAAATCCTGAGTATTGCTTCTTCCGCAAACACTGGCATCGAAGACGTGCTTGGACTCGCACAGTACTTTGGTCGTCTGTGGTTTGTGCTATAATTGTATATAGGGTGCTGTGACCGAACAGCAGAACAATATCCATTTCGATTTGACATGTTCAACTACAAAAAAAGATTTCTACAGAAATCAGGCCCGTGCTTTTGGAATGCCGAATATGCAGTTCTGGATCTGTTCTTTCTTTTTGGTGCCCGCACGCTTCTCTTTTGTTTTCTAATATAGGTTTTGTATTGATTTGTTTGGGCTACCTGCAAGCCTTCAGAGGTGGGGGGAGTTGGCACAGCATAGCAAAACATGCCTTTATCGCATTGCCGGCTAAGTCGACTTAGCCGACTTAGCCCAAGTCACCGCTAACTCTACTAATCCGACTTAGCATAAGTCGATTTACTGACATACCGTAACTCTCCTATTTGACATATCCTAAGTCGATTCAAGCGTCCGGCTAAGTCGTGACGACTAACTCCTCGGAGTCACATAGCCTAAGTCAGCCAAGGAGATAGTAAGTCAGCTAACCACTTACTAACCCAACAGGGCCTCCAAGTAGAACTCCTCTAGACGCGTTTCGTGTTTTGTTTTCACGGGGCTTCTGGAGCATACGAAATTGTAAAGTGTATTGGCACTGTGAAGGGACATGGGACTTAATGATTAATGTTCCTCAATCCTCCTTCTTTTCAAGGAATCCTCGAGCAAACGCCCCCCCCACATGGAGCCCGTTTGAGGCGCGGAAGAGCATCGCCAACTTTGCACAGATGAGCTTCTTCTCAAAGGTGCATTCCGCCAGGTCTTTGGAGATGTACGGATTGGGGTCAGGTTTGGGGACCATCTACCGCCCCAAGCTTCTTAGCCCTTAGCTCAGCACAGCAGACTCACTTCCTCAAAGTTTTCGGAAAACTTGCTGCGCGTGAGAAGCACGAAGGAACGACTATGAGGACTACTACGCCGGACTTTTTCGGGACTAGTCTATGGATCCACTCTCGAACTCCCCTTTGAAGTCGCACCAGCAAAAACAACATGCTTTGAGTTTAACACCCTGTTCAATTTTTACAAGAACTGCTGTTCTCCTCGAGCTCGATCCTCTAACAGAGCCTACCAGCCCTACGCCCAAGATCTGATGAATGTTGGGTTTCGGGTTTCCGTTAGTATACTGTCTCGAACACAATGTGTAGAGCCTTTCTTGTAGGTCTCAGTCTCCTTACCCTAAATGTTCATGTACCCATGTAGTATATACTTTGGCCTGAAAGTAGGCTCCTAGACACCGGAGCTCTGACCCCTAGAAGCATCGCAAGCCCTATACCCGAATACTTCTAAGGCCTGGGGCCTGGATCTTCTACACGGTTGAATACGAAAGAAAGAAACCCCAAAGAAAGGTGAGCAATTTCCAAGAATACCCTTCTGAAGCCCTGCAGCCATAAGCTTTGTGGCCACCCTCTACATAAATTTCTGGTGAAGCAGAAGCAAACGTCTATTCCTGGATCCCAAACTCTTGCAACTCTATTCTTTGGAGAGTTGCCCTTAACCACAAAGCCACGCAACAGTGTTTAACTCGGTTGAATTAACTCTTCTTAAATGAACCCCTTAAACCCATATAAACCACAGCCCTACAAACCCAAACCCAGAATCAGGAAGCAGAAGCTGGATGCGAAACTCCAAACCAATCCACAAGGATCGATCCCCCCAACGTGTGTGGAGTATGGATCCCTTATTGAACCCGCATGGTAGCCCTTGCAGGTCCCTCATAGGAGCCTTTAAAGATCCCTTACAGTACCCCCCTACAGGTTCTTTATACAACCCTTGTAGTAGCCCCTTACAGCTGCCTTAGAGAACCCTGGTAGTAAGCCTTAATTATAGGTCCTTCGTAGAACCCATGTAGGAGCCCCGTATAAATCCCATCGAAACCCTGAATTATAGGAATCCGTTATAGGAGTCCCTTATAGAATCAACCCTAAACCCTAAACGCGTCGCGACGAGGCAGCCTTGAACTGTGTGGCGGCTCAGTTGGATACGCACAAGATCGAGGCGGTTTCTGCAGCGCTTTTCGTTTTTTTTTGGGGGGGGGGTTTAGGGTTTATGCTTCTAGGCTGTAGAGTTGAGGGTTCTGGGGTTCAGGGTTTAGGCTTCTGTTTAGGCTCCGGGGTTTAGGGTTTATGCTTCTGGGGTTCAGGGTTTGGGTTCAGGGTTTGGGTTTCAGGGTTCCGAGTATTGGAGTGTGGCCGATATACAAGGTTGAGGGCTAGGGGGTTCAGGGCTCAGGGTTTAAAATGTGTTTATTGTGATCATATCTTTTTTACATGGTTTTCTGTCCATATTTTTTGGTGTTATACAATAAAAATAAGCAAATAAGTGTGTGTGTGTATATATATATATATGTTTATGCATGATGAAACGTTTTCTGGAGCAAAATTATGCTGGTCCTTTATGTCCAGGACTCATTGACAATCCGTAGATCCAACGGAGCAAGACAACACAAAGTTACGGCAGCAAGACTGCAAAACGCTAGCAATGTATCGCATTTTGCGGCGTTTGCGAACTGTCAACACCGATTCACCGCCCAATCAGATCATGACATCATCAGCAGAAAAGCAGCATATTGTGGTTGTAAACGCTTGCAACTTGATGACAAGAATCCGGGGATGCACCACCTGTCACAGTTTGGCTGCGTGCTTTTTCGAAGTCGATGTTCGATTTCTGGTCTTCGATACAAGGATTTGATATGAGACCACCCAAATGAAACATGCAGCCTTGGGTTCACTCTTCAGCTACATGAAAGCCCGACCATGTATGTAGATCCTACTGCATGAGCAAACCAGGTCGAAGCCAACCATGCAAGCTGACCTACAAACATGTTTTTTTAGGCCAGCGTCCCTTTGGCAAGTAGGCTTATCCTGCAGGGAACTTCCATGGAGATCCCCGCAGACGGTGTTGCCCGTACTTGTCCATTTCACGTCCACCGGCTCCACGGAGCCATCCCTGCAGAATTTCGTTAGCCTCACAGCAGAATCCCCATTCAGAATGTATTTAGCCACAGTGCTTGATACTTCGTCTACATGTCCGAATGCCCAATCGAAGAAAACCGACTACATCATTACATCTGGTAAAGGCCGGATCGGGCTCTTTGTGTTTGTGTGGGGTTTTGGAGCTGCGTAGATATTTCAAGCACGTGTCCGAATGCCCAGTCCGAGAAACCGGCTTCTTTTGGTAAGGCTCTATCGAGCTCTTTGTGCCTCTGGTGCTTGGGAGTTTCGCGTGCGGGCTTCAGTGTAGGGAGCCCGACGGGACATAATAATTTGCTTCTTAAAGGCTCTTTCGATGGATCCCAGTCGTTGGTGTTTATGTGTGCGAAGCAATGCGGTTGAAGCTTCATGACGTTTTAAACTTCATGCTTTGAGTTGGTGGCTTCGTTCTGATGGAGCATGCCGGCGCCTATTGGCACTGCAACTTAAACTTCGTCCGGCATGATGACATCGAAACATGTACTGGTTCTAAGCTTCTCCCGCTATCGGACATTGGAAAAATTCATGACATCGATCAACGAAAGTCCGTGCGTTCATCCCTGTCCGTCCGTCCGTCCGTCTGTCGTCTGTCTGTTCGCGAGCCCGTGCTCACCCTGTCCCTTCCTGCGTCCGTTTCGTTCAGTCCCATCCGCTCCGTCCCGTCGTGTGCCTCAGTCATGTCGTCCGTCCGTCCGTCCATCCCATCCGTCCGTCCTTGTCCGTATTCCGGTCTCTCCATCAGACCGGTCCGTCTGTCCGTCCGTCCACCCGCAATCCCTCCGTCCGGTGGTTTGTTCGTCCTTGCGAAATCCCTTCCGTCCGCCGGATCAATGGTAAATGGATCTGTCGGGCCGTAGCAGACTTTGGGGTTTTGGGGGTTGTGGTTGCAGGGCTTAGGGTTTGCGGTGTCTTCCGGGTTTAGGGCTTATAGGGTTTCCAGTTTTGACATTAAATTTATGTCTCCGGGACGCCGCTCTTGGACACCTCGAGGCTTTTGGAACCTCACTCATTACAGTGTAGAGCATCATAGAAGAACCGTTCGCCTAATTGGTCATCATAGTTAATACTGGTGAAGGGAAAGTCCTGTATTGCCTTGAGGACCGAAAACGCAAACAGGATCCTCAATTCTTACTGGTGCCATTCCTGAGGGATCCCGGTTGTCGTTATCGTATGCTTTACCCCCCGAACCATACTTTAATCATGGCAGACCCCGATATTGTGGGAATTATGGAAGGTTCCGCTTAGAGCCAGGATTTAGGAGCATTTAGGAGTTTGACGACTATAGCGATTAATGATTAAAGCTTTCGGGGCGTAGGGCTTAGGGATATTTACAGTTATATTTACACATGTGTGTACACACACACATCATAATATTTATACACATAAATATATATATATATATATACACACACACACATATTTATGTAAATAAAAAAACATATGCGTGAAATTGAAAATGACTCCCAAACCGCTCGGACACTGGGCCTTTCGCATGGGTCGGACTCCCACTTTTGCGGACCCTGGAGGTTGGGGTTTGCAAGGGAATCGTGTGGTGCTGTGATGCTGGGTTCATCCCTAAACCTCAGCCCGTTACCCCATGCATACATACATAGTACTACTGATAGTCTAATTGTATACATATGCTTGCAGAACATATGTATATAATATATTATTATAGTTTTTATATTGTATTGTTATTATACATGCATGTATATATATATATATATATATATATATATATATGTTGTTCATTTGTATGTTTGATCATGTACCCCTGCTTAAGCCAGAATCTGGCGGAAGCCTTCGCCGGTTATGATGCCGATCACGATGGACGACTCAGCGCCACCCGGGCTGATCTAGAGCCGAACCATCTCCAACCCTAAGGGTTTCGGGATTGGTTAAGGGTTCGTGGACCCTACGCCCTGTACGCCCGAATCTGGAAGGCGTTACTCATTTTGATGTCACTGGGTTGAAGGTTTCGATTTTAACTGTTTGACATAGGTGTGCAAAAGTTTTACGATGAGGTGTTGATGTTTTTTGAGCTTTCAACATGTTCTAGCTTGTGTTCGTGGAATTTGGTGAAGTAGAGATTAATTACGCCGTCCTCACATACTACCTTTGCAGTAGGCTCTAAACGGCAGATCTTATTGTTTGCGATTGTGGTTTCTCGTGCCTAGAATCTTTATTGTTTTTCATGTGCTGAACACTGGAGTTTCGAGGCTTAATTTGGACATCCAGTTTCTATTCTCGTCGGGCGTTCATCGCAGTCGTGTGCTCCACATCGGTCAATGGAATGTCCGGCGGTCCAGCCCAGTTTACGGTTTGGGGTTCATCACCCTTTAGGCGGGCTGTTTTGATCCGGGGGGCAGTCCTGAACCGTAGGCATTGGTCAGAAGGCAGGGCACTAGGCCAAATTACTTGCCAATACCATTTTGCAGGTTCCTTAAAACAATAAGAGTATAATCTACCCCAAAACCTTTTTGTAACTATTAAGGCCCCCTTTGTCAATTTTTTCTTTGCACGGCATGCCCCGTCCTCCCTGCCGCAAGACTATAACTCCGACTGCGAATTCTCTTCGAAACCCGACAATGAGAGACCTATAAGCCCCACGATTCTAAACCCGAGAACTCCGAAGTCCGTGCAGCACCTTTGCCGTAACTAATCCGAAACCCTTACATGAAAAGGGTGTGTGGTGCCCTTTGCTGGTGTCTTGCGGCACTTACTGGTGCGTGACATCGAGTTTAGCGATCTTTGCATCAAGTTCTACGTAGTACTAAATATAGTTTTAAGTAGTACTCAATATTGTATGCTCGTCGTCCTCATCATAGTCCTTACCTAGCTGTAAATACTGCAGAAGCGCGCCCCTGGACCTTATTCCAATTAGTCATGATGGCCTTTATACCAGGTGTCCACAGAATAATCTCGAAACCAGAATCCCCGGAACTTACTAGCAACGCCAAAATGGTGTTGTTCAGGATTCAGGTAGTGTTCAGGGTGTACGGGTTTGGAAGTGGCTTGTTCAGTGCCTGCTGAAGGGGAGCCCTTGACGTGGGCGGTCAGAAGATGTAGAAGCGACCCCGGCCTCGGCGTGATCAGGCATTGTTTCATGGTTTCGGTGGATCGTTATCGTTGCCACAAAGCCTGCGCCATTGTTATGCCTGCTGGCCAATCTCACTGAAAATCTCTGCAGTTCTAGAATCCAGAATCCGTCGCGGTAGCTCAAGTTGAGAATGCAGAGCCAAGCTTAGCACCGACGCAATGGCCGAAGTCAACTCGAGAGAGGCCCTGCTCCAGGCTGGCGTCTCGGAGGCGCAGGTGGAGGATGTTCTCCAGAACCTGCAGTCGCAGCAGTTGGTTCTGGCTCCGGCGCCAGATCTTCCAGAATTGTTTAGCACCGCCCTCTGGTCTGACTCAGTGGTCTCAGAATTGAGCAAGAGGCAACTTGAGGAAATGAAGAGAGTATGCAGCCTGTCGGAAAGCGATATCGATGCCGTTAGCGATATCGTTGAAAGGCACTTTCAATTGCCGAGATGCCTCGCGATTGGGGTGATGGCATCGCTTCTTCTCTTACCGCTTTGTCTGATCCTTATGCAGTCAGACAATGTCTGGGCGTATCAGCCAGCCGGAGTGGGGGCACTAACATCGCCTTTTGCTTTCCTGTTCTTGTCGTTGTCCTGGCCATGTGCAACCTTCCGAGCATGTGCTCTGGTCATGAAAGATCTCAGCGGACACTTTCGAGGGAACTTGAGCTTCCTGATCAAGGGCACAGAAGGGGGTTATCGACTCGTAGTGCGCTCCGAAACCAGGGCTGAGGGAAGCGTTTGATTCTGCTGGCTTTTTCTACGGGCGCAGCTCGGGGCTTGCTCGAGCTGCTGTTAAAACAAGCTCTACTGCGGTTGGCGGAGAAAAAAGAAACCTGCAAGCACAGTGAATGACATCCCAGTCCAGCTGACCAGTTGTTCGCTCAGCTGAAACCTGAGCCTCAAGAACCCCAGTGGATTCTAAACCGCTGTGAAGATCTCGTGAGGTCTACTAAACTCAGAGCATGACACCCGCCCTGTTCCCCAAAACTCGAGCGAGAGGATAGAGGATCTTTGGACTCCAACGCCTACATCTCGTAAATCGGAACCTCGAACCAGCGTGTGCAAGCCCGCCTGTGCCTCAGGGGAAGCCCCGAAACCAGAGATTTTCTGCCCTTTTGGGGTGTTGAAGCTAGGGCTTGGGGGTGCAGGGTTTTCTGCTTTGGGGTTTCGAAGATTTAGAGCACTGACCTAACCTGAGCACCTAAGCAGTAAACTTTAAACCTCACTGCGAAAGCTGCGCGCCCTCTGAGACCGCGGAGTTCGCGGCCGGCTTGGCAGAAATGGGCGTCGACGTGGCAAGGGCCTTAAAACTTAACAGAACAGGGCGAGACGAGTATTTTCTATGGTTTAGGGTTTCTAGAATGTCGGGTTTAGGCTTATTGGGATGGCTTAGTCGGCGGCGTCACAACAACATTATACAACAGATCCTAGAATGTAGAGTTGCCATTGTTTGGCAGAGGTGCTCGAGCTCGTGGGTCAAAGATCATTCCTTTGCGGGCTCGTGGTATCTAGGTAAGAGGGTTTACTCATTCGTGGATATTTGTGGGGCGGTAGGTCTTTTGGAGATTGACTGTAGCAATACTTTAGCACCTTCATTTTTGTACAGGATTTAGAGAGGCTTGCGCGAGTGCAGTGTTGCCAAAGTCTTCAATGCAGTGTTGTGGCTCAGGTATTGCTGCAGGTGTAGTTCGAGTTGAGCCTGTATAGGGCGTAGTTCGGTATGTTGGGGCCAGGGCTGTGTAAGCTATTATGGCAAGGGTTAAGCTTATGTTGAAGGCTTCAGGTTTGTGGACGAGAGATCTGTAGAGTTTGAGCTGCGGCTAAGCCTTTCGGATTCAACGTTTCCGCTCTCGTGCTCTCACCAGCCTTTGTCCATACTCTTGCCCGGATGTCATGGGTTTGGAATCGAAACGTCTTGAACCCCAGTCCCGAACCCCAATGCTATTTCCCTTCAGTTCACAAGCGCCTTGCTGATGCAGTATGCCCTAAACGCCTAACGTGCCTCAAGCTTCCGTGTTGTGCCAAGGACGTCATCGACCAGTTGGTGGCCAGTGTTGATATGGACTGCGCCATTGCCTCAATCTTGTGTTGCTATTGCGACGGCTACTAACTAATTACTGGAGTACTTGTACCATCGCCGCCACCACCACCACCACCACCACCACCACCACCACCACCACCACCACCACCACCACCACCACCACCACCACCACCACCACCACCACCACCACCACCACCACCACAACGAACGAACGACGATGCTACGACCTCCGAAGAGGACGAAGAGCAGCACCACCACCGCGACTGCCAATGCTACGATGCCGGCCACCGCGACCGTGCCTGCAACTGCGAGACAGCGAGGGCGACGGCGACGACCACCACGACGACGACAATGAACACAACGTGATGTCTGTTCCGGGTTTCAGGGTCGAGTGATGTCGAGTGCTTCGGGTTCAGGGGAGGGCAAGCAGGCAGCTCTCCTCCAGAAGACCCAAAAGACCCTAAGCCCTAGCTGAGGATGGCCATATCAACTACACCGAGTTTGTGGCTGCGCTGCTGCAGGTCCAAGGCAGATTCGGGGGTATACGGGTTCTTGAAGGCTGTTTGGGTCTAAGTTTCTTGGGTCTTAGAGCTTCGGGTTCCCAGATGTTCGGATGTTTGGGGTCTTCAGGTAGGTGGAACGGTTGCCTCTTCGCTTTGACCAGTCGGATCAGTAATTCTCTGCGTCTGTATTTCCCTCCGTAATTTGCTTGAACCTCAGGGGAGTGGATTTTCTTCCCTCAAGGAGTGCCGGCCCAAACTGGGACGATACTGGGACTCCTTAGCCGCATTGTCAGGTCGGATGAGGGTTTGGGGTTATACTGACTTAGACTTGTTTGGCGAAGCTGTCCTAACTTGTCATGCTCGGCTGTTTTTGTGTGTTTGCAGTGAGGCACTCGCGGCAACGACGCTAAGAAAAGTGGACAATCGTGACCACACCGGTAATCAGTACCAATAGTAGAGGTATGACAGATGTTGATCACAACAGTGTCAATGCTAAATTCTGCTAAATGGTACTGTAATAGTTATCTGGGTCGTAGTGATAGTGCCCGTCGAGATCCTAACAACACTCGTGATGAGAGCCAGAACAGCAGTAGCAGCTGCAGATGATGAACACCAATCGCTACAGTTGGCCAAACTCCTTACGTGTGTAAGTGTGTCAACGTTCATTCTTTACCCCGAAGCCGCAGTTTGAAAGCCCAAAGCCCCGCCCCAAAGTCCCTCGGCGGTGGCAGGCAAGCTGATCGACGACGTCGTGTATCACGCCTTTCAGATTTTCGATCTCAACGGAGGTCGGATGAGCATTCGAATTGGATCCTTGAGAGACAGGAACTTAAAGGTTCATGATTGTTTCGAGCCTATATGTGCAAGTGCAGGGTCCAGAGTCCAAAGTACCCCGTCAAACGATGAGGTGTGACAATTCTGAAGTACCCCAGAAAAGTGATGAGGTATTGAGGTTTAGTATGGCAGTGGCAAGAAATCGAGAAATTCGCTTGTCTCCTACGAAGCCTTCGTCGAAGAAACAGGAGGGAGGTCCCAATAGATCTCCAACCCTAATTAGCCCAACCGTACTGCGTCAAAAAGCCGAAGAACCGCAGACACTCCCCCCAGATGGTCACATCTCGCAAGCCCTAAACTCCACAACCACCTAAACCCAAAGCAGCTCCCACCAGATGGCTCACATCTTTTTTACCACCTAAACCCAAAACCCTATAAAACCCTGAACCCTAAACCCTGAACTCTAAACCCTAAACCCTAAACTCTATAAACCCTGCACCCTAAACCCTGAACCCGACCAGATGGTCACATCTCCTTGGACGAGCTTCGGAGCATGCTCTCGGGTGGCGGTCCTCTGTCCGCCGTGCTCGGCCAAGACTTCCATTTCTTGTGGGGTTTAGGCGGTTTAGGGGTTTAGGGTTTAGGGGGTTTAGGGTTGCAGGTTTTGGGGTTTTGTGGTTTTGGGGTTTAGGGGTTTAGGGTTGAAGGTTTGGAGGTTTAGGGGTTCAGGGTCTAAGGTGTAGGGGTTCAGGAGGTTTACAAAACGAAGTCTTCACATGGCTATAGTCGGGTGCTAGAACGGTCTTCACGAGTATCTTCAGGGTACAGGGCCGCAGCTCGCAGAACGAAAGTGCTTTGAAAGGGTTCGCAAAAGATGCCAAAGGGGTTAGAACGGGCTTTTAGGCTATATAGAGTTTCTGAAAGCAAGGTCCGGGTCTGTTCGAGCATTGCATGGGATCCTTCAAAGGGGGGTTCGCTGAAGGCTTTAGCCATGCGGCTTTATGGAGCTCCATGATCTGATTCGGAGTTAGCATCTGGGGTATCGGCTGATAGGGTTTCGGGACACCACGGAATCCCAATCCCGGTGATTCCCACACTGCCGTCGAGTTCGAACTCAAGCCACGGACCACGCTACTCCAAACGCCACCAGCGGAAAATCCGCGCTCCTCGGCATTTGGCGCACGAGGCAGGAACGGGTTTGGGGTTTGGGGGTTTCGAGTTTAGACTGGTTCAGGGTTTGTGGGTTGCGGCTTGGGACTTTCGGGTTTAGAGTTTAGGGGAAGTGCTACAGGGGCCTTATCATGATTTTATTAACTTTCTTCGCTGTTCTAAGTATAGTTCTAAGTTTTGTACCGCCGTAACCATATTCTAGCTGTTAAGGCCCCAGTATCATGCCTGTACTGTAGTACCCCCGCCAACCCCATTCTAGTTGTTGAAGCCCCCATATACAGGAACGCTTTATGTTCAGGTTCCGTGTTTGAGTTTGTGGCTTGATGTTTGGGGTGCAGGGTTTTCGTTTGAAGGCAAGTACAGGGCTTAGCAGGTCAGGATTTGAGGCTTGAGGAGGCTTTGGCCTTGAGGTGTTGCGTGCAAGGTTTGGGATTTGGAGTCTATGCGGCTTTAAAGTTTTTTCGCAAAATGTGGAACCCCAACTAACCATCATCATTCTCACAGAAGGGAAGTGAGTGCTCCACCACTAGGGCGCCCTGTTGTTCCATGTCGGCTTCACGAGCGACAAACATTTTTCGACAAGGGCGCGTTTGAGCGGTACTATATTTGGGTGTGGACCGACCTGCAAGCAAGTCTTGCTACGATACGCAGGACGAACCTCTAAGCAGTATTGTCGGGATGGGTTAGGTTAGGATACGATGATCATTGAGTTCAGGGCTCCAGTTACTTTCGCCCACAGCCATCGCACCTAGCAACTTCAAGTTGCTTGGCGTTGTGCCGCCAGGCTCAGGTCCGGTCGGGCCTGCCGGTGGCCCCGCACCCCGAGTCCTTCCTACAGAAAGCTGAAAGCTCGAAGCCCAAGGCGCAAGCCACCAAGCCTTGAAACCCTAAGCCCGAAACCACCTCAACCCACAAAACCTCGAGTCCCTCATCCCCTTCAGCCTCGAGTAAGACCAAGGGGTTTTGGGGGGAGACTGTATGGCAATGTTACTATCTGTTACTCTGTCTGTATATTCTCAACGGGACTCTGAGACTCTGAGACCTTCTATTAAAAGAAACAATCATAGTGAGTGTAGGCCCGGGAGCTTCTGCCCGCAGGTTGCCATGGCGGTGGCGGAAGATTGGCGGAGAGGCTGGGCGGAGGGTAGGTGGTGGCTCCCCTAAACCTTCGAAGCCCTTGAATCAGAACCGTCGGGCGATAAAGTTCGGGTTTTGTGTGTTCGGGGCCTAAATCTGTGGGGACATAGGATTTGAGACTTCAGGCTTTCGACTTCCGGGTGCAGGAGCTTTCGCTGGCGAGCTTGGGGAGGTGGAAGCCTTTTGTTGTTAGAGTTTTGGGTTTGGGTTTAGGGTTTTCTTGGGCTTGGCATTTGGATAAAATATACTCTGACAGTATTCCTCATGTCAAAGGGGACGAGGACCAACTTCTGAATTCATGGAAGCTTCTCAGCCACTTCTGGGCGTCTTTGATGCGGCATCCTATAGTGCGTCCTTCTTCAAGTGTCCCATGTGAGCGCTCCTGAAGCCTGTTGGGTTGGAGGCTTAGCAGCATTATAATAGCTACCCATACGGTAGCACCCACAAAGCCAATAATGCAACGCACACACACACACACACACACACACACACACACACACACACACACACACACACACACACACACACACACACACACACACACACACACACACACACACACACACACACACACACACACACACACACACACACACACACACACCACCACACACACACACACACACACACACACACACACACACACACACACACACACACACACACACACACACACACACACACACACACACACACACACACACACACACACACACACACACACACACACACACAGCTGGATTCGGCCAAGAGCAAGAAGAGGAGAGTATGTTGTATGTTGTTATCTAATCTTGCTGCCTCAGGGGGCCAGCTTTTTTCTTATCTTGCTGCCTCAGGGGGCCAGCGTTTTCTAATCTTGCTGCCTCAGGGGGCCCAGCTTGCAGGTACAAGAGGATGATCAGTCCTTTCCTCCCATGTCACTGGTAGCTTCGTTGGACACAGTCCCAGCGACATGCTGTGTCCCCCTGCAATCGTGTAGGAGTGACCCTCTGCTCCCATGTGCTAGGGAGGTTCACACACACACAGCCCCACCTTGGGGCGACTGTGTGCAGTGGAATAAAGCCGCGCCAGGGCTCCAAGACCTAAAACGAACCCCAAACTAAACCACAAGACCCTGTGGGCTGCAATGCCCGTTTGCAAAGCTTGTCGATGTGGTCCAGAAAGTAGCAATGTTGTGGTAGTCCAAGCTGTGGTGAGGCGTTAAAGTTAGGGTTCAGGACTGTCCTTCAGCTGGGCACGCAAGCCCCCAGAAGCGACAGAGGGGAAGGACGGCTGAGCAGCTGCCCTTGCGAGGGCCCAGATCCAGCCGGGGACTGTTCCTCAGCTGGGCGCGGCGGCCCCCAAAGGCAACAGTAATGAGGGTTACCAGAGAAGACTGCTACCCAGCTACCCTCGAAGGGGTCCAGGGCTAGCAGCTTCTGACCAATGTATTGCACATGTGGTTGTATGTTGTAATTAGGGTGGAAAAATTAGGGTGAGGACACTCCTTCCAGCTGCCATCAAAGACCCAGGAACGGAGTGACTACAGCCCAGCTACCCGAGCAGGGTCCAAGGCCAGTAGCAGGATTAGGGAACTTCACCCTCCAGCTGTGTAGCCAAGACACCCAGGAGCGGCGGACCATCCTCCAGCTGTGCAGAAAAGCACCCAGGAGCAATGGAGCGAGAGGTACCACGTCCTGCGTGGTCCTCAACTTAAGGTGCGGGGTTAGGGGGAGAGAAAAGCGAGAGGCCGATTACTTCCCGGAGGAAGCTGCAACCACTTGCATTAGACGAAGGTTACTGCATCTGCACTCATGTCAGAAACTCATGCCCTTGCATTCCCTGAGGAATAAAGAAGCGATCGAATAGGGGGACAGACTAGCGAGGTAGTCCTGTGCATTAGCGGCCGGTTACTGCACTAGACGTCGGTTACTGCACCTGCACTCATGTCAGACGCACATGCGAGCATCAGAGAGAGAGAGATAAAGTAGCATCGGGAGAATCTGAACGATCTGAACGAAGGCTGAACACCCGGTTCGTCACCACGGCGCCATGACGGAAAGCCGTTGCTCTGGAGTCTCAACGACCCACGCTGATCACACAGCTGGATTCGGCCAAGAGAGCAAGAAGAGGAGAGTATGTTGTATGTTGTTATCTAATCTTGCTGCCTCAGGGGGCCAGCTTTTTTCTTATCTTGCTGCCTCAGGGGGCCAGCGTTTTCTAATCTTGCTGCCTCAGGGGGCCCAGCTTGCAGGTACACAGTTCAGCGTCCTGAACTGCTTCCCACTCCATGGCATAGCTTCGTTGCATTGGGTCTGCCAAGGAGTGCCCAATGCCCCTGCAATCGTGTAGGAGTGACCCTCTGCTCCCATGTGCTAGGGAGGTTCACACACACACACACACACACACACACACACACACACACACACACACACACACACACACACACACACACACACACACACACACACACACACACACACACACACACACACACACACACACACACACACACACACACACACACACACACACACACACACACACACACACAACACCACACACCCACACACACACACACACACACACACACACACACACACACACACACACACACACACACACACACACACACACACACACACACACACACACACACACACACACACACACACCAACAACACCGTTACCCTTCAACTTCAACCCCAACACCCTGAAACACAAAAACAGCAACTACAACCCTGAATCCCAAGTTCATGCCCAAAGCGGGCCTAAATCCATTCATCCTAAGCCCTGAGCCTTAAACCGTAAAACCGTAAATTGAACCCTAAACGCATCTAAACCTGAAGACCTAATCTCCAAACCTAAATCCCTACAACCTTAAACCCTGAACCCTACCCCGAATCCCTTAACCGCTTGGGCAGGGAAGGCTGCTTGGGGTGCCAGCTCGGACGACGAATGGGAGCTACTGGCCTCGCTCCCGGTGGGAAAAACGGGGGCACAGACATTTTAGGGGCTTAGAGGTTTAGGATTCTGTGTTTTCAAACGGTTCATGGAGGGTTCAGGGCTTTAATTTGTATGTGTGTATTGTGTGTTTGTGTGTGTGTATTTTTGCTACGTTTGCGTGTATGTCATTGTGTGTGTGTGTGTGTGTGTGTGTGCGTGTGTGTTTGCTGGGTTGTTGCTTGAGAGTTGGGGTTTCCGGGTTCATGGCATTGGTTTGGTGGATGCTTGGGCATTAAGCAATTAACTAAGCCATGGAACCATATAGTTTGTGAAGCTGATCCTAAAGTGACCCTGCTGGAACCGTTGAATTCAAGGCCCACGTTAAGTCAAAATGGGTTGACTGGGGTAGATGATCCCGAAGTCATTGGGCCGCTCATGGTGTTGGGATCCTAGAGGGTGCTTTGGGGTGTTGGTAGGGTTGGTATCTCGCAGCCCTAAGCCCTAAGCCCTAAACCTTGAGTTTGGGGTTTAGAGATTGATGCAAAACGGCTGAGCAGGGTATGCGCGGACATGTGTAGAATAGCCATGAAAGTCACCCAGAAACCCCACCCGAAGTTGAGTGGTCAACGGCAGGCGGCGTTTGTGTCAGCAGAGCCTGTGTGCCCCAACCCGGAACCAATTAACGAGTCCTAAGTACCTATAAAGTAGAACGTAGGGTTTCTACATTAGAAATTAGTCTAATGATTTGGGGAAGTATATCCCGTAACAGTAGCTAGGACCCTTTGGCCAAGAGCACAAGTATCAGTGCATTCCTCATTGTCTCACATCATTCATCCCCAACTCCGGTTCTTCAGTCATGGAGTACGGTTTAGGGATGTTAGTTTATGGTTTAGCCAAGATGGACAAGACTCTTCTGCGTCAATGCCGCAAGACGCAAGAGCACTTGCCCCCAATCCTTTAGATCCAACTATCCCACACAATCACACATTCCCTCAAGTACTAACCTGCTTCTTCTACTACCTGAAGAACTCAAACCGCAAGCCTTAACGGTACTCAAACTGCTTTCAGTCAGACAGTGTGCCAAAGGAGGACCGGAGTCCAAAGTCATGTCGACCCCAAACCCCTGAAGCCACGCGCACTTCTCCCCCCAAAAGAAAGCCCTAAACGCACATAAATGCAAGCGAAGCTGTGTGCATGTAAAAGCCTCACACATACTGACAAAACGTGAGTTTCTGGTTCATGAAACCTCACGGAATAACAAGGTTACTATTGGGGCTGTGGCCCGTGGCTCCCATTGACTCCTACGTAGATATTTTGAAGCCCATTGACAATGAAGGCATCCTAACCGCCACAACCCGCTATTACGTGGGGGTTGGCCAACAGTAGTTGAATCGGGATTGACGTATCGGGGGTTCTTGCAGTTTTACTTTCGGCCTGTCAGGGTACGTCCCTTGATCCCCAAGCCCTAAGCCGGAAGTCAAACTAGGATGCAAGAAGGACTTCGAACAAAACAACAAGTTGTTAACTCAGTTTGTGAAGCTTTCTCACCTCATGCCACTCACCCGGAAAACTGGGACCCCTGCATTCCTTGTAACGTAGGAGATTGGAGCCACAGGCGACGTTGGAAGCTAGATAAGCATTCATGTTGTTCCCAGATGGTGTTTATGCCTTCTATCATGCTGTCATACACCCAAAGCCACTGTCCAGCAAAGGCCCCTAGAGTAATTCCTCTGCTCTGCCAAGTGTCAGGTTCAAGTGCAGAGCGTCGCGAAGGGCGACTTTCGCACGTTCGAGGCTCCGTTGTGTTTTGGGTTAAGGGCCGCTGCAAACGGGTAGAAATCCACAATGGTGCGGGGTTTGGGGATTGGAGGTCTTGTGCTTCTGTAGAAGCTCCAAAATTGGAACATGGACCTCTGGAGCAGGGCATTGAGGGTGAGTGAGAAATGGAGACAGAGCTGTAGCTATCTGCTACAAAAGCTTTCTGTACTCGGTGTTGTTTTGAGCCTGGCTTCGTTTCTGGTTGCAGAAGCTGGCAGCAAGTGGCCGTGAGTCAAGACATTTTGGGGCGAGCCTCACTGTATGTATGCAGCTAGGTGTGCCTGAATGGTTGCGCAATATTTGCTAGGGCGGGATCTGTTAGGCTGTAAGCTTGGCTTGCTGTACTTGCACATCATTGTGGTAAAAGCTTTGCTCCGAGAGCTCGTGGAATAGGTTGGTAGGTCGGTGATGCAAGTCGGTAGTTACAACTAAGATCTACTGCATGCACGTCGGCTTACTGCCTCTACCTATTTCCACCCTACCCCCTTAATGCTCAAAGAGTAAAATCAGACACGCGCGGCGTGATGCAGAGTGTTCGCAACGGTCTTTCACACGGTTTGTGGCGTTTGAGGAGCGACTATCACTACCAAAGCACCAAGACCGACACGACGGTCGGTCGTGACCCTTTACGATATGATAGGGTACAGCCCCCAAGATAGTATGTAGGCAATTCGAGCCGCAGGTAGGTCCTGAACCCTCGCTGCTTGAAGACAGTCCCAGCTACGAAATGCCAGTCGCTAGCTCACACCAACAGAATCCGAGGGTATGACGGCGCAATCATAGGCTATGAGGCTATGAGCCTGAAACCCGACAAAGTACTCCGCAACCAGGGTTACAGTTAACTCTTGCGTGCTTGGACCCTTGACTTTGTTACTTCAGGGGCTCCTTCGAGTGACGATGCCAGGTCGGCATGGGCCAAAACGTGGGCGATCTGAAGTGCTTCGCTTGCTATGGACTTTTCCGGCGAGACTGTATCCGGGAAGTCTTCGTAGGAGCTCATTCAAGTTAGCATCCTGTTTTTGCGGGAGCTCTCTGTCAACACAATTGTACATGTAAGTGTATACATATGTATATTATATATATATACATATGTACACCTGTATATTACATTATACATCTATATATACACATATATATATATACATATATATATATATATATATATGGTTGTTGTCGTAACTTTCTTTACACTCACATTCAGTTTCTGTTGAATTGTACCTATTGTCGTGCTTGTGTGTACTCATAGTTGCACGATGGTTATGTGTAATCTTCTTGCCATCCTTATCATTGCCTGAATCATGGTTACGCTCTTGATTGCGACTATGATTATGATCACAAAAACCATTCAGATCTTCTGGCTGACCTCCTCCTTTGAGGTCTTCCTGCCCTGCAGAGGGCAGGAGCGATTTTTGAATAGTTCCCCCCTGAAAAAAGCAGAACCCCTAGAGCCCCGAACGATCTCTTCTAGGTCCCCCCCCCCCCCACACACAAAAAGCAGAACCCCTAACGCCCCGAATCTTCGCAACAACTCTGACCGAGGAGTACCATTCGAGCAGCCGGGGGTCCCCTGGAGCCTTGGCCTCCACTCGTAAGGGCTCCCTTCAGGCTTCTTTAAGGTGAGGGTTCCCTTTAGAAGTGCAACTTGCTCGGACTCCTGGTGTATAGGGCCTCAGGATTTAGCACCAAATGACCTACATTCTTCAGGACTCATAAGCCAAAGGAATCCCGAAAAGGTAGGTGTTTCGGTGGTGAAGGTAGGATCTACGAGCTACCCCATAGTATTGTGTGTCGGTATTGTGTGCCAGAGTGTAGGAGTTCTTAATATGGAAGCCGGAACAATTTCATATGTTGTTCTTTCGTTGGGCTCCTCAGCTTAATCATACTACTTGTAATATAAGCCCGCCCATACCATACTTGAGTTGTCCGGTACGACGTGTTTTGTAAGGGTTTGACGGGCATTTGTTTATGAAGGACCCTACGATGACGACTCAGGAACATTATTTGTTTATTGAGGTCCCTTGGCTGAAGCACGTATGATGGTGAGTCATTGTCCCACAACCCAGTTCTTGCCCTGAACCCCAGCAATGTCACAAGCTTGAAAATCGAAACAATAAGCTTGGTAGCTGAGTAGGTAACCTTTGAGCTTTTGGGGTTTATATGATCCTATCGAAAATATTGAACGGGATAACTTTTTTGGGGGGCTAGGGTACTCAGCCCCCAAGTAAGCTTGGAGCAATCCTATGCCCGAGGGGAACCTGTTATGAAAGCACAGGAAGACCACCAGAAACTGCTCCTCGGTGATCGCCTTCTGGAGGCGGTTTCTGGGGTTTGCGGCTTAGGGGTTAGGGCTTAAGTTCTAGGTTTCGAGGTTTCAGGTCGAACAAGTAGGATTAGGTGTTTCAGGGTTTCGGAATCACGGCTTCATTTGGCTTTGCGGCTCATCTGGGGCAAGGTTTACATTGGGAGTTTATTGAGTGTACGTCGGGCTAGCCTTCAGAATATGGTGAGTCTATTTCTGGGTTCCTCGTGTCGTGTCGAGGGGTACTAGTACTAAAGACATCTAAAGACCCTGGCACCTGTAAACACTGCACACAGCAAGACACTATGTAGACCTTACAGGATTCAGAGTTG
Organism: Symbiodinium sp. CCMP2592; assembly: GCA_905221615.1. NCBI lineage: Eukaryota > Dinophyceae > Suessiales > Symbiodiniaceae > Symbiodinium > Symbiodinium sp. CCMP2592. Next base: position 413,758 of record CAJNDT010001458.1, read on the forward strand.
TGGGGCTGTTGATGCAGGGCTTGGGCTGGGCCTTTATTCCTGCCAGCGGCCTCATTCAAGCTATGAGCGGCATGAGAATATGGCCCAGGCACCCCAAACCCTTGGACTAGATCATTTGAAGGGCTTCGGGGCATTAGGCATAAGGGTGTGGGGTCGAAAATCATGAACCGAAGCTCCGCAGTCCAGCAACAGGAGCGACATAGGAGGGCTTCAATTCCAGCGAGGTGTAAAGCCGAGTCTCGCTGGGCCCCGTAAGCTTTGCGCATCCCGTCGGTAAAAAGATCTCATTGTCAGCGCTTCAATAAATCAGCCCTACGGCCGCAACCGAAGCTTCCACAGCCCGCAGGCCCCAGACGCTTCAACCGTAGGGTTTAGGGGTTGACTGGTTTCAGGCTTCCATGAACTGAACTCCTTAAGCGACTCAAGCCCACTGGCTATCGTCTTGAAGGACGACGAGCACGTGAGCGAAGTGCTCACTTCCGATGCATTGCATGCTGCGGGGGGGCACCCTGGCAGCCAAGGGGTTCACAGAAATCGTGGCTAAGATTGTTTCTAGGGCAGTGCAGTACAACATATTTTGTTTGAACCTCCACCCTCAACCTAAAACTATGAACCCTAACCCTAAGCCATCACCTCTGACACTACATCATAGGAACCTTGTGTCGGTAAGGGGGAGGCGGGGTAGGGAACTATATCTTTCCTTGAATTACTAAGCCTTGCTTGACCCTTCTCAAGTCCCTATTCTAAGTGCAATTAAGGGCCTCCTACCCACCTCCACCGGAGCCCCAAGGGTCCCTCTGACTAAACTCATCTAAACCTTAAAGCCTGAAGTCGCAAAAAATCGGAGAAACGGAGCCAAGGTATCTTCGCTTGGCAGCAGAGCCGGTGCTTACAGAGGCTAGGCTTGGTCAGTGGTATATATATATATATATATATATGCACAAACACCATCAAGCACCCACAGGAATGCACGCATATGCAAACATACTGGTACTGATTGTATATGTCCCTTTGTGTGTTTTGTTTTTGTCGTGTCTGGCGTTCCTACTATCGTTCATTCAGCTAGATCCAGGAATCCAGCAAGTGTGCACTTTCGAAGGGGCCACTGAAGAACCAAGGAGGGGAGCAGTTGCAGTTGCGCGCCGTGCAAGCACACTGCCGCTCGGTTGCGATTCGTGGTCAGGGCGAAAGGTTTAGGGCTTTTGGAGGTAATCATTGGATCTTGGAAGCTCTGCAGAGATTGCAGGTCGCTGCAAGAAGGGATGGCTTCTATACGACCAAAAGGTCGTAAGGTTATGTCGTCGCGAATATCCGTACATACATGCATACACATATATGAATGCACACTTGTAGTTCGTAGAGGCCTGTCTGCCCGCCTGCCTGCCTGCCTGCCTGGCTGGCTTGCTGGATGTTTGTCGGTCTGTCAGTTTGTCTGTGTGTGTGTGTGTGTGTCTGTATGTATGGAGGTAGGTAGGTCGATTTTTGTAACTATGTGTGCACGCATTCGTGCGTACTTTTGTATGTACGTATGCACGTATGTACGTAAGTAGGCATGCATGCATGCATGTATGGATGCACGCATGTATGTATGTATGTATGTATGTATGTATGTATGTATGTATGTATGTATGCGTGTACGTCTGTACGTATGCATGTACGTGTGTACCTATGCATGTATGTATGTACGTATGTATGAGCCTGTTCATGTATACATGCATGCAGGCAAGCAGGCAGTCGGAGGCCATGAGAAGTGTGAGTCCAAACCCCTGAACTCCAAACCCCACACCCTCAACCCCCAACCCTTAATCTATGCCATCATAGGTTGCCGGCTTCGTGGATTACTTCGGCACCTGCCAGCATTGTGGAAAGGCTGGAGGTGCCGCAGCGCGATGTCAGCCGCTGGGAAGAACATGGGGGGCTGAAGGGTTTGCGTTTCAGGGTTTAGGGTTCCAGTCTAGAGGGTCCCGAGGGTTTCGTGTACGTGCGCATGGTTTGTGTGTATGCTCAAACTCTTCAAAACAGTAGGTTTCGAGCCCTGGTGTAGACATAACTGACCTCGTAGCAGCCCTGAAATACAACACCCTGATCATAACCCTTACAACATCCCGGTGAAGGAACGAGCCCTTAGAGAAACCCCGATAGGAACCGTTAATGGAACCCGTATAAGCTCGAACTACCGAAGCAGTAGGTAGTAGGATCCGCAGGTGCAGGTAGACTCTCAGGAGGCCAAAGCCAGAACTGGCCTTAAACCGCACCGAGCCATAAACCCTAACCTTAAACCTAAGCCCCTCATGCATGCCTACAACCCCCAACTCGAAACCGAAACCCTCAGCCGCTCAACGGCTTGGGGTGTGGCCGTCGAGGGTTTAGGGGTCTAGGGTTTAGGGTCAACCGTATTCCCTGGTTGTGAAGTAATCCTAACCTACTATAGGAATGGGTAGCGTCTCGAAGGCCTGGTAAACTCGACTCAAGCCGTCCGTCGTGTGGTGGTTCATCTGAGGCTATGTTCTCAGACTTTTCCGAGCCTGTACGTGCCGCTTGCCCTGTTGGGTGGTAGACGAGGGCCTTTTAGACCCATGCAAGCACCAGGCTAATCTAAACTCACGCCAAACGCCAGTCTCATGAAGATTCATGAAGAAGGCGGCCCCTACCCACCCTTCCAACACCAAATTTTCAGGGGCTGGGTCTATAGATTTGGTAGTTGCATGCGCACCTCCTCACAATCGGTTATATTATGCATTTTCAATACGACCACTATGTTGAAGGTTTGAGGCTTGGGCTTGGGGTGTAGAATATGTGAGGTGTTGCGGGTATGGGGTACGGGCTTGAGGTTCAGGATGGCAGCGAGCAGTCATGGGCCGGAAACCCGAAACCAAAGCCAGACCCATACAACAAATGTAATTAATACTACATGGGTTTCATGACATGTGGATCAGATTACCGCTGAGGCTCCAACCATCTCCTCTGTAGGACTATGCTTAAGGATGTAGGGTTTTGGGTTGAGATCTTCCACACTTCCATAATCCTGAATTCACCAAGTCTCGACACCGTCAACCCCAAACCCCAACCTTGCGGCAAACCCTTGACATCCCGAACAAATATGGTTCTCTTCCTACTTTATTACCAACTGAATTTGCTTAGGGAGACTGGGGGAGCAGGTGCACAAAAAACTCCTAAACTAGGTCCCTGCTCGATTGGCTAGGGCTGCTATGTTGCACCATCTGAAGCTTGTAAATCGCTACAAGACACTCTTCAAATATGTATATATATATATACATATATATACATATATATATATATATATATATATAGTCTCCTTCTTTAAACCTCATGGAAACCGTGTAAGCCGGAGCCCGAACACGTACCATTTCTGTTTGTCAAGTAGGCATCGTAGCTTTATAAGCTGTGCTGTGCAGTACCCTGAAATCCTACTGCAACACTTGTCCAGGCCCGATATCCCGAAACCCTGGCAGAAGCCATTTGTTCAAGAACCTTAGGTTAAATCTTCATCCCTAAACCCAAAACCTCAAATTCTAAACCTCTATAGAACAAGGTGCTGAACAAAAACTTCTGCAGAACCCTTACCGAAGAGCCCAAAGCCCAAACCTCCACAGTAGGTTGGATCTTCATCTGAAGTTCGTGCACTCGCTGCAGCTGAAGCAGCTCCTTGGGGGCGAAGCATCTCTTCGTGGATGATATTGAGTCACAGATGTGTTCCTACGTACGGGACCCTAATATAGTACCCTAAATAGCAGGATCCGTAGTATAAGGATCACTTGTGATTCTGACACCGAACCCTGCAAAAAGGATGGGTTCTGAAAAGCTAGACATACAAGCCCTTAGACATTCGAGTCATAGTTCAGACCCTGAGCTGCGTGTCGCCATACAGGTCGTGTGCAGATAAGTTCAACTGTTTGCAGGACTTGCCGCTCAAAGGCAAGGAGACTGAGTGTTTACGGATGCCGTGGGATGCCTCCTGCTCAGGCAGTAGTCAACGCTGACTGAGAGACCTGCCGTGAAAGAAAGAATCAGTTGAACTGAACCGAACTTAAACAAAATGAAATGGAAATTAAAAGGGAAATGAAATAACATGACATGAATGGGCCCCAGCCCCCCAAAAAGCTCTGACCCTTGAAACCCTATCCAGTGTCTCATTCATGTAATCCGAAACTCGATTATTACTGGACCCTTAAGTCAAGCCCTAAAAGCTCCGAGCCTACTAACGCCCCTCGGCCCTAAGCCCCTTTGTAAGCCCTTAGACCCCTAAACCCAAACGCTCTAAGCCCTGAAATCCTCGGCCCAAACACTCGAGCTTCCGTGATAGAAACCCGGCCCAAGGAAGCCTATGAAGCTTTATAAAGACCCGAAACCCCTAGAGTATACTGGGAGCAAAATATGCAAGCCTTCTTCTATCATTAAGCACCCAGAAAAGCCGTGTAGAACCTTCAGCCGTGGCCCTATCATGCCTGCAAAATGCCCTGGCATGCGTGTATAGAGCCGTTAAAGGAACCCTTGAAAGAACCCTCTGCCCTCAGGCCCTTTGAGGCCTAAGCCCCAAGACCCCAAAACGCCAAAGTCGTTTGAAGAACCCTTTGAAGAACCATAAGAACCCTTACCATGCCCGATCAAGAACAAAACCCTAAACCCTAAGCCCGAAGAAGAACCAGGACCACTGTAAAGAACTCGAACCCTACTATCCGAGGCTACAGCGGCCCGATCGGCAGAGCGTTCCACAGAAGAAGCGCCAGGAGCTGGTTTTGGGTTAAGCGTTTCTATTCCGGTCCCAAAGAGGGTTCCATAAGAGTGTGATACGGACGAACTACCTGACAGAGGGTTTAGGGTTTAGGGTATACGTTTTTTCGGTATGCGGTGCAGGGTCTAGGGTTTTGGGTTTGGGCCATCAGGGGTATGAGAGCTCTGTAATGGTAAGAGAGGGTCTAGGGTAACGGTGCGATACGGTGTTGTATGAACGGTTTATGACGGTTGGATTTGACATAGAGGCCTTCAGAAGTATTCTTGGATTCTAAAATGTAGCTTCGGGTCTTGGAGGCTCAGTAACCTGTACAATGTTGGTTAAGTGGGCAGTGTTCGGGGTGGCGGTTGTTGTGGCAGTCCTAAGCCCTGCTGCAGCTCACTACTCTACACATTCGGGGCTCTTCATGAAGATTTCCTGATGCATTCCTTGAGACCAGTAGTTTTCATGTGGCTGTGTAATGTAAGTCCCTGAGCCCGGAACCCTTTACCTTGAAACCTGCCTATGATCCTGAACCCCCAAACCCTATGATGCTTGACCGCAACCCTTGAAACCTAAACCTTAACCACAAGCGCTGAACCCTATGATCCTAAGCCCTGACACTACACGGCAGAGGAGATCCCGATGGAGGAGTGGCAGTCGCTCTCCCAGGATGTGGCCAGGTATGCGATTCCTGGACCGCCCTTAGCTGCGAGGTTTCTTGGGTGGGATCTTAAAAGCCTGAGAACACAGAGCTCGCTTCGAACATGACTAAGGGCCTCAATAGTTCGGCTAGGGCTTTAAAGCATATTCCAATGTGCTACAACTAAACCTCGGGAGCCGTGAGGAAAGTTGTTACTGATTTCTCCGACCTTTTTAATGTCTTGCCTGTTCTTGTGTGGGGCAAGTCCTGTCTCAGTATCCCAAGCTCTTCTTCGTTGCCGCTTATCTTTCATGATACGAAGGGTCGTTTGTGGGTGTGGGGGGGGGGGGGAGTCGGGAGGCTTACAATTCCTGGCACATCAAACCCTCTAAGTCTCTAAGTTTTCACAACCGTCATGTATGTATGTATGTATACATATAAGCATATACCCACGTGTGTATATAGATGCACCAGTGTATGCATATATATATATATATACACATATATATCTGTGCGCAGACCACTGTCTACACAGACATATGCTTACACAGATATGACCTTTTCAATGTTGCAAGCAAGAGACATTCCAAGAGCACGAGATTCCGAGCACTTAGCCGACGAAAGAGCACAACACACATCCGGTGGCTGAGCGTAATGGGGTGAAGACTTCGGGATTAGTGTTTGGAACGGGGTGTAAGTGTTTATGATTGTTTCGGGGTTTCAACGTCTTTGGCCGCCGAGCCAAGGAAAAATTGCATCCAGTGGCTGAGTTGAGGCGTCGAGCCAGGAATCACTGGGTCTCTCGCATGCGGGAGCCGTCGACAGTTGCACCTAGAAGCTCTACCAGAGCAGACTCCGAAACCCGAAACCCGAGTCTAGATGTCAAAGTACGTGTAAGCATAGTTTTCGCATAGTTAATTTTTAATAGCTATAAACACTTGACACTGAGCCCTTCAGCCCGTAGATGCTAGAGTTGGAAGCCCTATATGTACGCCTCAGAAGGAACAGGGCGTAGAACCCCAAACCGCGAAATCCACAAGCTCCTAAACCCTATCCCGTTCTAAATGACACTTTAAAATCAGAGTTCCGTGGGAATTTTCTGAGAGTCCCAGCGCTTATGCGACGGGTTGGGCGTGTTGCCAAACCCGGGGCATGATGCCCAAAGTGACAGCAGGCGGTATTGCCGATTGCGGGTTGTGGGATTTCGCGGTAAAGTAAGGACCAAAAGGTCAAAAGATCTTAATCACGAATGCAAGCATCAGTGTCGCAAGTATACCAGCACTGGAAGTAGTAGTAGTAGTAGTAGTAGTAGTAGTAGTAGTAGTAGTAGTAGTAGTAGTAGTAGTAGTAGTAGTAGTAGTAGTAGTAGTAGTAGTAGTAGTGGTAGTAGTAGTAGTAGCAGCAGCAGTAGTAGTAGCAGCAGCAGGAGTTGTTGTTGTTGTTGTTGGTGGTGGTGGTGGTGGTAGTAGCAGCAGGAGCAGGAGAAGTAGCACAACGGTGAACACACACCTTTTCCCATTTACGTTGCGTGTTTTTACGCCTGAGGCTGTATGTGTAGGTTTCTGGAGCCACAGGTTTTCGGAATAGTGGTCGAGGGTAGGGGGCTTGCGAAGTTTTGGGTTCCAGGAGTCAGGGTCCATTGTCAAGGGGTCTAGAGTTGGGGCCCAGTTGGGGCTTTTGTGGAGATTTCGGTTTTCCAAATCCGGGTTTAGGGCTGTATAAGGGTCGAGGGCTTCGGCTTGAGGATGCATCGTTCAACTAGCTTTGTGTCAGTATGCTGCAAGGTGACCCTATGCACTTGCACCAGGGATGTGCAATATGTTAGGGCTCCTGGGCGGCGTGGATGTGAATACCCTGCTGCACTATTCATCACAAGTTCCTGCCTATTGAGCTGCAGCAATATGCACGAGCAGCATTGCTTACGATGGGCGGCAATGTTCAACACATGTGGCCTTTGAATTCACAGGATTCGCAGAAGGACAGCATCTTCCTGCGAACAGGCACGTGCATGCAGAGCTTGCACCAAGATACAACCATCGCATAGGATGTAAGAGTCTCAAAAAGTGACGGACCCAGTGTAGACCCTACGTAGCGGGATCCATCGAAAGCTAGAAATAGCCTAGAAAGAGCCACCATCTTACCTAGTTTTGACATAGCACTCCGGACAGAGCATGGATGCTTGCCTCAGGAGAAAAGCCCTTACGCCCGAAACAGGAAACCATATCCCAGTACAAGTAAACCCGAAATACTACAGACCCAAGCCCGATGCCCCAGATTAACACGAGCCCCCCCCCCCCCCCCCACCCCGAAACCTACACCTTTAGCTTCGCAGACCAAATCCCCCTGTCCGACGACCCCTGTTTGCACAACTGGCGACGTGTCCTGTAAGCCTTAAACTTCATGAGACTTCCGAAGCATGTAATTTCATTTGTACAAAGCCCTGTGCAAAGCATGCCGGAATTTTCAATCATATAGACTTGTTAATGATATGCACCCCAAGTCGTATGTTACGTCCGACAGGTTTAACGCATACTAGCAAGAAGGAGTTCGGCACCGCAGGACCACTCCCGTTCTGAATTTCAGCACTTAGGACTTCAGGTTCAGGTAGATGCCTGCTGCCATAGTGGACTCTACAGTGTTTATGCATACCCCAAAGCTTAAGATCCAAACCGTCAAGCTTTGGTTGAACTTCTGATTGGGTAGGAAAGGGAATATTACAGGGGCCTGAGTAAGTGCCAAGGTTTTTTCCATAATCATCATGCTGCTGTATGCCTAGAGTCATTAAGGCGCCTGTATTGTTCAATCCACCTGCACCGGAAAAATACCAGCACTAACGTAAACTATTGTTGCTTTATCACAAGGGCTTCTTGGCAAACTAAACTTCTGCTAGGAATGCTGTGGAAGAGTATTGGTTTAGCTTGTAGTATGGAGGTTGAATCCGTCGCATTCCAATCTTGAATGTAGAGGGCACCTATGTTATGCAACATGGCAACGAAACCAAAAACCCAAAACACTGAACCCTATGAGAGTAGTGAGCGTTTCGGAGGTTGTATCTGGTGTCTGACCTGCTGCTACAGGAACCCTGTAGCACCTCTTCCGGCCTTTGTGCCAAAATTTAGGCCACAGAAAGATCTGGTGGCTGCCGTGGCTACGACTCTGACTCTTGACTTGTCAAAGATAAGATGCTGCAAGATGCTGCAGATCCCCCTGAAACTATCGCCGGTCGTGAGGCAGCAAGCCCTAGACCCTAAACCTTCATCCCTCATCCCTAAACACTCTGTAAGCCCTGAGCCCTTAATTCCTAATCCTTACACTTTACAAGGAACCTCCACCCTAAACCCCCGCAACCCCAAGCTCAAATCTTCAGTTCAGTTAGTCGTTAGCCCTTTGCATACTGACCACCTCGGTCTCAACGGTATATGAGTGCCGGGTTAAGTTTTCAGGTTGTGATGTTTGGGCTGTGATTTCGGTTTGAGTCGTTTGGGCATGAACGTGAGTCTAGGATGGTTGATGGTGGGCTCCTAGCTTCATTTGCGATTTAAGCTTCACGGCTTGATGGAAGCTGCCTCGTCCGACGCACGGTATTGTAGCAGCTGACATTCTGAACAAGAGTGTGCAGCAAGGAATGGGAGATCAATTTTGCCCAAAGAGTCCTAGTATTGAAGCCAGAATATATATATATATATATGTATGTATATGTACTACGAATTCTAGGCCCCCACGAACCCCATATAATCAGGCCACAATATGGTTTACAAAATTTATCCCACCGGCTGAGGGGCTTAGGGTGTAGAAGCCTGCCAGTGTGCAGCAGTCTTTGTTGTCCCGCCATTCCAGTGTCCACCGCACGCAGGTGCCAGTGCTTCCGTTCTGTCATAGAACCTCAGATGGAGAATCTTTAGTCTTTAGGATATCAGTTTAGTGCATCCGGCAGAGAGGTAGGAACAATCAGTAAGAAGAACCTACAACAGCCCGTATCGTTCCCGTATATATATATATATATATATATATATGTACACATGCACACACACACACACACACAGATGCATTCAAACACACACACACACAGACACACACACACACACAGAGACACACACACACACACACTTACTTATTGCAAGTATAACTATATAGTATAGTAGATACCAGTACCTTAAATTAACTATTTCGGGCAAGGTCGTTGCACGAACCTACTGGGAACCGTAGACCGTGAATTTACTATAGGAGTTGTTATTTTAGGCCCGTGCACTATCCATTCTTCGTGGACTCTTTGGGCGTCCCCGGGCTTTGAGAGCGCAGGCTGTTGTGCACGTTTTCCAAAGCGGTTGCCGTGCACGTTATTGCCAAGTGTATAGGGTTTCGAGGTACACGTTAGGGGCTTGATGAGAGATTTTAGGGGTGGGATACGGCTTTGCAGTAGCTGATTAGGCCTTTGAGAATGAAGGGCTTAGGGTTCAGAGAAGTGTCTGTGGCCGGCACGACGCGGTTGCCGTTTGAGCGCGGGGGGAGGGGCAAAACACCGACCTGCAACCTAAGAGATCCCATCCAAACAGCCCCAAAACCAGCTGACCAAAGCGGAGAGCCATGACTCTGAGCAAGACCGCTTGCTGTGGTCTCCCTGAAGCCTTACAGCACAAACCCCGAAACTCCGGAAGCCCCAAACCCTCGATTTTCAACCACTAAACCCTTCAGCCCCTCCACCCTTAAACCCTCAGCCCAAAATTCCTAAACCAAACAAAAACTCTCAACCCGAACCCTCCTGCTCCATGCACCGAAAGCTCTTTTGAGACCCTCCGGCCTCACTGCCTGAGGGTCCAAAGGATCCAATAATTAGGTAACTAATCTAAGGGTTGAAACGGGGCTTAGGGTACTGGGGTTCAGGCTAGTCGGCCTGGAGGTTGGTATATGATACGTGCATATGACATGAGGCATTTGGATCTTTACCCCAAGATGCTGGATGCTTACAGAAGAATTTGCCTCTAGTTCCTGAGACCCGAAACGTTAAACCCTAAGTGACGCTTGAAACCGAGAGCCCGAGCCTTCCCTAAGGGTCCAAAGTGCCGAGTAATCAGGTTCTGTAGGTTGCAGTTTAGGGGTCAGGGATGCGCAGGTTCGTATTGGAGCAAGTCTACGACTATCGATGTATACTTGGGGCTCCTCTTTCTAATTCCAGCTTAATATACCCCAACGCCTTGTCCTAAGTTTCAGTTGCGTGGAATATTATAGGGCAGTATGGACTGGATGCTTCCCCCCCACTCAGCAACTGCTACTGTTAAACAGTTACACAACTATGTGAGGCCCCTGAAGCCTTAAAGGTACCCCTGATACGGACTATTGCTGTATCCAGGCATTGCCCAAAGAAGTGTCAGAGTCGAATATACTACCCCTCCAGAACCCTGCTCTAAGTACGCATTCGTCCCCTGGACCCTGCCCCTGCTGCAACCCCTAAACCCTTGTTAGTTACCGTAAGCCCAAACTCTTTTTAGCTACCCCCAAACCTCCAACCCGCATGTGGGTACCCTAAATCCAACAACACTGCTAAGATACCCTACTTCCTCAACCTTTCTTGGCTACCCGAAACCCTGAACCCGAAACCCTAAACCCTCAAAAGAGGGCTCAAAAAAGAGGGCTCAACAAAATCAACAAACCTAAACCCTGGGCAGTATGGAGAGCAAGGTTCTGCCAGATGGGAAGACAGTGGAGCAGGCATCGATCTCTGGTCCCCAGTAGTACCCTTTTACCCTTTTTGCCTTTGGGTTCCCCTATTAAAACCAAGTAGTAGGAAAAGGGTACCCTTGTTGTTAAGGGGATACTGGGGAACCTAGTAGTAGCCCTAAATACTTTGTCATAGTTGGGTAACATTTGACGTGTTGATGTGTACTGAAACCCAATAAGGAATACAACTTAATATTTTCAACCCTGTCCCGACCATGAACCGGATAGTAGGATCCTTATTATGAGGACACCGAAACATGGTATGACTACTTTTCGGAGACTCCCAACTGGGGAAGGAGGGGAGGGGATTCAGAGTTCTTTGTCTGCGAAGGTTTGTTAAAGCCTACATGTGTCTGGGTGCTACATACAGACAGACCTCACCACCCATTCAGCTCACTGCCTTGATCTGCGTTTTAGAACTTTTCTTAATTGCGTAAGCAGAAGAATGCGAACGCATGCAGCGCGTGCATTTACACCTGCGAGAGTATGTACTCCTTCTCACATCTACATGGCCATGTAGAACTACATGCACATGCAAATGCCCATGCACCGGGGAACGTAGGAATAGCCTATGCCTGTTTATTCAGGCCCCTATACAGCACAAACACCTGTGGCAGCACTTTCAATGTTTGCAAAACCAAATTACAAATCCTGAAAAATAACACTCCTTCCCGGCCCCGTCCCTAATACATACATACAAATACGAGCGACAACACTGCAAAAACTTCTCAAAATCCCAAGCCAACGAACCAAAACATGACAAAAGCCTCGATACCTTTCTGCGCACACGCCGCCAGCCACCGAGCAGGTAAGGATTAGGATGCAGGCTTTAGGCCTTTCTTCGGTGTTGGCCTGAGCTTTATCATTTTGGCATGCCCTCAGGGTCCATGTACCCCATAATCTTACACTCCTCCAGCTTATTAATTTACTAGTATCCTCGACCAAGTACCTTATCACTCGGTACTTTGGACCCTGTTTCTGTTGTAGGCTGTTGGAACAAGGTGTTCCAGAAGCAAGTTTCTAGAAGTGGAACCCATCGCCGGGACACAGGCGTGGCTATGAACCAAAGTGGACACAAACCCCAGGCAATTCCTAAAATAAAGTCTCCTGGCTGCTGCGAGGCATTACAGGACTTAGACACTTCGCAAGACGGCGTCGTCTCGTTTGACGAGTTCAAGGCCTGGGCTCAGTTTTCTGTTAGCAGTTTAGCATTTGGAGGGGTTGTGCGATGCGGTTTAGGGATGTGGAGTTTAGGGCTCTAGAAGCTTCAAACGCGGGTCTTTAGGATTTTAGGTCGGATTAAGGGGGAACCAGATCCCTGCTCCACAATCAGTGACTGTTTCACCCGATACACCACGAAGCTCAACTGTCTCAGCGGCTCACTGCAGCAACTGCCATCAACCACCTTATCCCTAAACCCTGATACCTAAATCCGAGAATGAAGCTGGGAAGCAGGAAACTTCGTCTGCCCTCGACGGCGAAAACTAGAGGCAAGGCCCACGACAAGAGACAACTGGCAGCGAGTCGATGCTGGAAGGAGACGGATGAAATCCTGAACATCGGTGGTTTGTCGATCGCAAGCGCCAAGCTTCCCTGCGATGACCGAATGCGAAGCTACAGGAGCTGCCATAAGTTTTGGTTTTATTTAGGGTTTCTTTACCGGGCTACATTAGCTGTGGTCTTTAATTACACCTTTTTTTAGCAACTGGAGGTCCAGGGAGTGTCGTCTACAGAGTCATATACGAGAGTAGAATTACCCTGCTGGAATGATTTGTTCAAGGCTCCTGGAAAGTCACACACATACATCTGTGATGACTGCAGTCATGAATGCTTCGGGCGCGAGAACGTGGCGGAAGTTCAATCTCATAGAGGCTCCTAGCAAGACAATGTCGTGGGTTGCAGTATAAGGCTTCGTGGTAGATAATCGCTACCATATACTCAGCAAGCAAACAAGTACGTGTATATATGTATATCTATGTGTATGTCGAGAGAGAGAGAGAGAGAGAGAGAGAGAGAGAGAGAGAGAGCGAGCGAGATAGTTGTTTGAATTCTTGGTAATCAAGACTTGAATGTTATGTGTGTATATATACATATGTGTATATACATATAACTATATACAGTAAGAGAGCGAGAGAGGGAGAGCGCAAGAGAGAGAGAGAGAGAGAGTGCTGCCGCAAGAATGGTTTTACAGCTTTTCTTGGTGTCGGGAGAGCTCGGCATCTACGAGCTCAGGAAACCACTCCCTAGACCTAGACAACCCTCGACCCTCTTTTCTTCCCGTGGCTCCCGTTACCTGAAGGGTCCTAGTACTAAAATAGTAGGTTCTTAGTAGAAATTTGGATCCCAAAATTATGTTTCATACGGTTACTTGGATCCTCTGCCTATACACAGGTTCGAGGCCATCTCAGAATCACGGTCGGGGTCGAGGGCTCGGGGTCGGATTTGGAGCCACATGCAAAAACTCTACACCCTAAATCCTGAGCCTTCGCGCTTCAACCCCTGGCCCGAGCTTCTGAAGCTAGGCTGTGCTAAACTAAACGCATACGACCTGAACCATGCACAAACCGCCTACTTCATCACCACATCATATTAAGTCCATACCAGCTGCTTACTTCTAGGGTGTATGGTATAAGCCCAACAGAGGAAGTTGGAGCCCGAAACCCGGAAGCCACAAGCCGCAGCTACATATAAAGCTGAAGAAAACAACCTAGAATCCCTATGCAGCCCTGACATCCTAAAGCACGTCACGGGCAAGTCCTGAAGCCTCCGCCCGTGCTCATCCCTTAACAGAGTCTGATCGTATGGGGGTTATGATTATTGCCTTCGGAATAAGTTAACTTACTACGATTGTCGTGTGCACAAAGTAATATATATATATATATATATATATATATGGCATATGCATACATACTGCCATGGCATGGGTTTCAAGGACTCGGGTTAATCTTGGCTTACACCCAAACCAGTACTTCTAAATTCTTATAGCATATGTACAGATAGGGAACGATGGATACCTAGTTCAAGGCAAGCCCGCGAAAACTCGCGCCAAGCCCCAAGCCTTATATAATTAAATCTATAATCCCTAAATCCTGAACCGTAAGCCTTGACCTCAGGCGTACTTGACACGGGAGAGCCAGGGTGCGAGCCAGAACAAAAGTCCCGAAGATTCCATCGAGGCGCACGTGCTTTTGAAGGAGAGGAAGCGACGTGTTGAGGGTTTAACGTTGGAGGGTTCGTGTCTTGCTTACAGCCGAGGGGTGAGCACGATCCATGTGAGATACGTGTGTTTCCGGTACTTCTGATTTCGTGGAGGCCACCGCGGCAAGGTAAATCTGCAAACCTTTAAGACCAAAACGCCCAATCTGTATCTAAGCCTTATCAACCCTAAGCCCCACACCCAAGAATTGAAAACCCCAACTCTAAACCGCAACCTTAACACCTAAACCCAAGGACAGGTAGCATGAATTCCACCTCGACACCCCAGTTTTGCAGGCGTGTCACAATGCCTCAATTGTATAAGAAAATTCATCGGCTTGGGGTCTATGTTCAGGTTCTAACACTGCACCTTAGGCTCATAAGATGAACTCCTTACTGGGTTCTATGACACTGACAATTAGTAGCACAGGTTAACCCTTGATCCGTAAACCCTTTAAAAGTTTTTCAATCTTACCAAAGCCACGATCGCCTTGAGCACCAGGTGGATGTGCGCCAAAGCCTGGACGTGGCCAGTGGCTCAGACTGGAGGGGCTTCGCACGATGATGAACAAGCAGCGGACTGTTCTTTCCGATGGGTTTGGGTGCCATTACCGTGGAGAAACATTTCGCGTATTGCTACTAAGACCCGAGGGGTCTTCTTGTAACCGCAGCCTCGTCCAATGGCTCTAGCCTGTAGCCCAGACGAACAGCTGTGGGGCGCGAAGGATGGGATGCCTGCGGCGAAGAGGAAAGATTCGCACCCTTGTTTACAGCAGGAGGCTCTGTTGGCATAGCAGTTGAAGTTGTAAGTTGTAATCGTACAGTCACAGCACGAAGCAAGTTCAAACTTTCGCTGTCTTGGACATGGATAACTGAGGAAGGTTGACAAGCCTTCGCCGGACAAGGCCGTTCA
Source organism: Symbiodinium sp. CCMP2592 (assembly GCA_905221615.1). Lineage (NCBI taxonomy): Eukaryota > Dinophyceae > Suessiales > Symbiodiniaceae > Symbiodinium > Symbiodinium sp. CCMP2592. The sequence continues at coordinate 428,956 of CAJNDT010001458.1, forward strand.
GTCTGTCGCCATTGCCAGCTGGCATGACAAAAACGTGATCGCCAGGTCCCACACATACACTGTTACAGTACTTCCGGGTATTTTCAGAGATGGACGGCGTGGTGATGAGTACTTCTTGGCGATTCGCAAGAGGGCAGGACACGAAGGCCTTCCCAACATCACTCCGCTACACACGCTGCGTGGTACTTGCTGGGAAGGTCAGCCTAGGCATGTGACTTTAGGTAAAGGAAGTTTGGAAGACGTACAGGAAGCCTTGCGCAAATATGGTACAAGACATACTGTGCGCTTGTCAAAGATGAGCTGTCGCAGGCAAGCTTCTGCCTATGCTGTGTCTGGTGGTACATTGTTTTCACAATTTCTGAGACACTTGCACGGACGGGGTTGGAGACCTCCACGAACTGATTGGCACATCAGCTTGTGATCGATGCCAGTCAGGATTGCCCTGCTCTCATTCTTGTGATCTTTGCGAAATGCGGCCGCTTGCTATCTAGGATGCGGGCATATGTATACAACCAGGCAGCATATGGGCAGATCTGTGTGCAACCCGGCTGTGAGTGGTAACTGCTGACGGCTGCAGAGAAAGAAGCAAGCTTGCTCCATGTCTGTACCTGCGCGCCTCCATGTCTGTACCTGCGTGCCTTCCGGTCGTTCCAGCTGCATTTCGTGTACCGTCAGCCCTACCCAAGTAGCGATGATGGCTACTCCTACTTTGCCTCGCTCATAGCATAGTTTCCAGTATGTGCTGCGAATATTAAGCCAGCAACGAAAACTCACGACCACGAAGATGATGCTGTGCCACCGCTCCATTTGGTTATTGGGACAGGCAGTGGCGTTTGAATTGGAGATGACCTAATGAATCTCCAGGATCTCGTCCAGACTGCTGTGACCTGAAAGCCTCATCTGTCCAACTTATTTCGTAGCATCATCTGTGGTAGTACCAGTTCTCAGGGGATTCCAAGACGCTTGTAGGCAGAAAAGATCAGCCCATTGCAACGCTCGTGGCAGACAACACTTCTGGGTTCTTTAGCCTAACGTATGTATTTGGGAAAGTCTCACTCATGCAACAGCCCCAAACCTTCAACTCTGAACTTCTGAACCCTCGATCCCACAAGCCCGTGACCCCTTAGATCCCACACCCCAGACCCTCTTTGAGGGCCGTCAAACACTACAGAAAGCAAATTCCTAAGCCTTGAAGCGCAGAGACGACTGAGAAACATCGAACTTTCAATACCTACATAGAGACCGCTTATTACCCTGAACCCGAAATCCTAAGCAATAAATCTTGACACAGCAGAGACGACTGAGGTCTTGCAGCAGTTAGCGTCCCTGGTGGGCCGGCCAGAGGCTACTTGAGTCCCCGACCCCAGGCTTTCGAAGTTTTCCCAATGCTTCCTAGGACCGTATAGTTAGGGCCCTATAGACCCCTGAAATCTGAAAGGCCCAGTCATATAAGCTCCCTGGAAGCTTTGGGTATGAGGCTTCCGGACTAGAAGCTTTTGGCGTTAGGTTTCTCGGTTCGAAGGTTTTGGGTTCCACATCCCCAACGTTAAGGGAGTCGGATTAGACGTTTTTGGGAGTTAAGGCGCTGGGTTAGTAATGTATGTAGGGCTTAGATGTGTAGTAGAAGTTTGGGAGTTAGGATCCTGGGTTCGACTATAGGTGCCGGGTTTCAGTGTTTAAGTCCTTAGGTTCAGAAGTTTGAGCGTTAGGATCTGGGTTCCAACACATAGATGTAGGGAAGAGGTCTTTAGGATTTCAGTCCGAAGCTCTGGGCTAAAATCTAGACCACCAAGCCTTGCTTACATGATACAGCATCAACATCGTGCTTTACGGCTTTCAGGTTTGGGGTAGAGGGTTTAGGTGCGTGATGTTCTTTTGCGTCTCGCTGCACTGCTTTTGTGGTTGATGGAAGGGATGTCAGATGTGATTGACGTTGATGCTGATCTTTTGAACCCGTTTTCACCTTGGCCACCGCTGCTGCTGTGAGCGGTGACAGTTGTTGCCGCCACCGCTACGACTTCCGCTGCCCGAGCCCTGTTCTCCTGTTGCCTGCGATGTTTGTGTTGATTTGGTGACGGTCACTTCACTACATTACGCATTATTGAGAAGCCATCGCGGCTGCGCGTCACGTGATGCTAATCAAGCAGCGAAATTGCTGCTTACGTCCCTTCGCATTTCTCGGTTTCTCAGCGAATTGATCTCCTGCAGATCGGCTAGAATCCAGGAGTATCCAGGAGTCTTTGCCTCGAGAGCCTTAGACCCGGATTCAGACGAACACGCAAAGTCCAGAGCACCTCGAGGGAGATGCAAGCTGAACGGGCGTGTCTCTTGAAACTCAAGTGACTCAAGTCTCAATCTGCAAGTCCTGCAGATCAGTACCCGTTGAAACAACTGGACTTCACCTGCAATTTTACGCCTACCGGGAGCTGATTACCTTCGCCGAGGAGCGGAATTTCCAGGACAACTCGTCAGGTCTTCGGAACCGCACTCGTCAAGCAGTCTGGGAGTTGGGCGCGGCTTCCGCCACTCCGCTCCAGCGAAGGGAACAATCCGGTCTAGACCATGATCCCGTGCAAGCGGACCCTGGTCAGATCCATGCCAATCCTGGATTTTCGAACTGGCGGATTCTTGCGCCTCTTGTGCCCTTGCAGTTGGTGCCCATGGGCTGAGAGTTGCGTTGACTGGGCCTTCGGTAGTTAGCAGTTAGCGCAGGCTACTGAACATAGAGGCCTTAATGGTTAGAGTAGGGTTTTGGGGTATAAGGCACCAAAATCCTACAAGTACCTTTCGCTTGGGAGCTGCTTCTTGGTGATGCCGCCATAATTTCGCTGTTGTATTTAAGGTTTAGATGGCAGATGATGGCAGTAACTTGTCAAGCCCTCGACTTGCCTGCTCCTTCATTCTTCTCCAGACCCCATAACTCTAAATTTTTAAATCATCCTAAACGCTATAGCCTATAACTCTAAACTATCTGCACTATCCTAAACCCTACAACTCTAAGTCGTCTTACATCCTAAAGCCCGAATGCCAACATCATGACTACTACACGGCGAGGCAGAGCTACTTCGCCAGTCCAAACGTCTGGCGCAGGAGCACTGGATCACAACGGCCCCCCGGCCTCAATACTTTGCAGGGGTCTGCCTAGGGTTGCATTCGGGTTGACAATAATGTGTTCATAGGGTTTGATAAGCTTAATTGGGTTCTACAACAGTCTGAAGAAATACGATTCCTCACTGTTTTATAGAGTTTACTAGAATATACGCACAAGCCGCACGCCCCTCTTCCAATCATTAAGGCCCCTAGTTGGAAAACCCTACAAAGTCCTTGTTGAAACCCTTTCAGATCTTTTTTCAGGCAACCCTTAAAGGAACCCTATACATTGTAGCCTCAGGATGCCCTGTCCCTGTGAGAAAGGCGGTTCACTGTTTAGGGTGTTCGGGTCATTCTGGGGCTCCAGTTACCTAAATACCTACCTTGGGTCAGTAGGGAATGGAAGAATGGTAGTAATAGTAGTCATAGTTGTACCCCATTCCTCCATTCCCTACAAACCGAAGGTAAGAATAATGGGTTGGGGTTTAGGGTTTAGGGCATGAGTGACATAATACATGGCTGGGAACCTAAAGCCTGAACCTCTAAACCCTGAAACCTTCTTAAACCCTGATAAACCCTAAACTGTCAGCACTTAAACCCTCAACCCTAAGCCCTGAGTCCACAAACCCAAAACCCCTAAACCCTGATCCCCAACACCCTGATCACTTCATCCCTAAACCCCTAAGCTTTTGCGAGCCCTGGCGTGCCTGTGCTCACAACAGGGCTGTTTGGAAGCTGAAGCTTGCTGAATAGAACACAGGGGATCCTTACAACCTAATAAAAGCTTAGGGTTTAGGTTTATGGCCGACAGCCGTAAGCGATACAGGATTGGGTCATGAGTCATTCTAGGATACATGACCATGTTTTCAGTTTGTTGCATTTTTTAGCTACGTTATTTATGATTATACATTGGTGCATTGCTATATTCTCTATACTTTTAATAGGACCGTACTGCTACGAGGGTTTGGGACTTGTGGTCATCCCAGGCGTTTAGGCTTGGTGAACGTGAATGGTCTTAGCTTGCACCCTGTTTTCCTCTGCAGCCCTAAGTCCTGACACTCCGAGCCCAATTCTACACCCGTAAAGTCCCTACATGAAGCATTCTACCCCCAATACCCTATTCTTATCATTCAGGCCCTTACTAACCGTTACTAACCACTGAAGCCAGTGGAAAGCCTTTATAGCACCCAACAGAAGGTATGTAAATTCAATGGCCCTGTGTATTGGCATTCTCCAGGTCCCTTGTATCTTCAAGAATTGTGATCTAACCTTAACTCACAGAACCCTTACATATGAAGTTCCGTCATTTCAAGTCATGGCGTCGAGGTTTCGGATCTGAAGCAGCTGAACAGTGTGGCCATGGCCTTGCGCTGGGCTTGTGTTTACGGTTGAGGGTACCGTAAAAATACGACTCCCTAAACTTTTCGGTCTGACTGAAGGCTTAAGGGTTTGCATGTGGCTCCAAAAATATGATATTTTGAGTCAGTGCCTAGTTGAGTGCCGGAAGGGGAGCTCTTGCACGAATCCCAAGTGGTAGCTGCTAGCCTCTGTTCTGGGTGCTGCCGCGGAGAATCAGACAACTGTGCAGGAACCGCACGCGTGGCTAGTTGTATGCCGTGTGCAGCGTGATATCATCGGAAGCGACGTCGTTTTGAAGGCGCACGCGATGCCATCTCTCACGACACACGCAAGATGTGAGGCACGAGCCACTGTTGACCGTGCCCAGCGCAGGAACTCACGACTTGAGTGATGAGCCGCAGGCGCTGCTTACTAAGCCGATCCCCGGCGAGCTTGCGATCACGATGAACGTCAAAGCCGTTTCGAGGTACATCGATGTCGGACATCCGACAAGCGGTCTCGAGAAGAGGTCGGTAAGCAACGTGTCTGCGGTATTTTGAGTCTTCTCTGTGAGCGGACCAACTCACGAAGGTCCGGTGGCGCTCACGATGACCATGAGGGTGGCTTTATTTGGGATCCTCAGGCCCTTACGCCTTACGCTTATGTTGAAGATTGCGAACTGGCAGGGCACGCTGACTAATGCTGTAGCCGGGGGCGGGCCGTGTTAGTTAGAATACGGGCGGGGGGCCTGAACAGGTGGAATAAGGTTTCAGAGTAAAAGAAGGCAGAAGTATATGGGACTTCAAGGGGAGACTGTTGCTAGTTGACTGACCCACTTTTCAGCATTGGGGAGAGAATCGGACTTCTGTTTAGGGCTTGGGTTGAAGATGCTTTAAGGATTTATGGGGCTATATTGGGCTTCGGGACTCGATCCCTAAACCCTGAACCCTAAGTTAGGGACTAGAGTTCCTTGGGTTGTTGGTTCAGAGTTGGGGTGAGGGTGGGGGTGTCCGGGGCTTCGTGAAGCCCTCTGGTCCGAATGCATAGGTCAGCACCTGGACAGAGTAGAGTCGTTGACCGATGTCCACGTATGTTGTGGCCTGAATAGTTAGAATGGTGCGGGTTTCAGTACATAAGGAAGCGGTATGGTTCAGACCACTGTCGTAGTTTTCTGCTGCTCAGTCATATTGCGGGTCTGAATAACTGTATCCAATTATATTTCGGTGTAGCTTTTCACTACATATATATATATATGTACACATGCATACATTGACATGCAGCTAACTTGTTACGGCAGTCACCTAAATGTCCCACTCCGCTTACTCCAAAAGGACTGGCCTCGACTGGGCTTGCCCTTGAAGCTGGAGCAGGCACTACGTTTAGGGTCGAGGATTTCTGTGGGGCTTGGGCTTTCCAGTTTGGTGTTTAGAAGTGTAGACTCGGTCATCTGCCGCTGCAGTCTAAAGCCTACCTAGGCCCGAACTGTAGTCCAGATAAGCAGCCCAACAAGGGACTACATTTGTAGGTTCAGGACTCTGCGTATCTTGAGCCGGGGATTTGACTTCTTTGTTTGGTGCTGTTGTACATGGGCTGCGGCATCCTAATTGTTCATCATAGGGTTTTATGGGATTTCGGGGGTGGCTTGCGCAGCGTTTTTTGTTCACGGCTTTGTCGGCACCTCATTCCTTAAGTAGTTCCTTTCACACCCACAGTGTAGAAACTCCTAGTCGACTTGTTTAGGTGTCTATAATTAGTCTTGTCAGTTGAACGAAGCTAGTTGACGTAAGTGGCTCCGGGTGGCTGTGCTGGCGGCACATGTGCGTCTCAGAAAAGTCTGCACCACCTCTGCACCCCGACAGCATCGCAATCGCAGTAGCTTTCTGTGGTTACTCAATGCTGGTCCTAGCTACTTATTTTGAGCCATTCATACATCCTTTATTTTAACCTCACCCTCACTGAGCCGTACCCCGAACGGGAACTCCGGCCCAGCCAATGCAAAGCACAGTTTTTTCTTCTCGGTACTTCGGACAAGAGCACGGCTCCAAGGGTATACTCGCCAGCACCGACCTCTAACCATGGATCCAACCCCCGCTGGTGTTAATCTGAACTCCAAGCAGCTCTGGGTTGCCAAACCCTAAATCCTAACAGGTGCTACGCCGGCAAATTGCAGCGTGACCTTTCGATTCGTTCGCGAGGCAAAGTGGGCTGACCTGTGAGCCGCTCATCGACAAAATGTAGATCGCCGATTCATGGGCTGCCCTACATTCGAGTATGGTTTTCGGGCTTTAGGGCTTTTAGGGATTAGAGTAATGTAGACGGTAGATCCCTGATTTATGAAGCAGGACTTGAGGGCATGTAGTATGCAAAGGGCAATAAGTAGGCTTGGCGATACTGAGATACATACACGAAAAGTAATATTTCCTGATGTAGATCCGACAAGCCCTAACCGTAGGCCCTAACCCACAATCAACCTCCGAAGGATTGGGGATTGCTCACGCGTCGCAGGTTGGCATTTGTTAGGGTTCAATCTCTAGCTTGTCCTGTCAAGGGTTATGGTTGCAAGTGGCGGCTTTTTAGGGTCTTATCGAACCCGTGAACGGGTGGTATTCGAAAGGACACTGACCCTGTCGGTCCTGTAGGAACCATGTTTCCTTTTTGTTGCTGTGATACAGTTTACAGGGTCCTTAAAACTATTGTGCCTATTCTGGGTTGGCGCAGCCGAGAGGGTAAAGCCAAGAAGAGCTGGAAGCTGAAACACGGATAGATGCTGTGACCGCATTGTGCTTTGTTGCTTGGGGTCGAGGATCTTGAGTTACCAATGCTTGGGGTACTTATGACCGGCCTCTCTTTCTAAGGGACCCTTACATGGCCAACATCGTGTATTTGCAGGCTTCAACCTCACAACAACCTTAACCCTACAATCTAAACTCCGAGCGGTCTTGAAGCCAACGATTATTGGTTCCTTCTCCCCGGTGTCATGGAAGCACTTACACCTCAAACCAGAACCTGACCTCCCAAGCATAAAACCATCTAAAGCCCCAAACCCGTAAATCCAAAGCCGCAAACTTAAACCCTGAAGCCCGAGAGCCTTAGGTCCCCTACGCCCCATAGGACACAGGGTTGAGGGTTAGGGTTCCGATCGTTCAGAGCACCTCATACAAACAAGTCTAGATAACTCACAACACCGTGCTAAAGCACCTGGAACCTTGATCCCTATCCCCTAAACCACAAAGCCTCTCAATGCACTGAACATGAGAGAGCCCTTCAAAACGTCCAAACCTTTCCCTAACGATCCCTGAACTCTTCAAGTTGGACGCCTACTGCCGCGACTTGCTACCAACATTTCCTAAAAGTTCGATGCCTTACAATGATGCCGGAAGAAGTCTGCAAACCCCCTCTAGACCCTGCCAGCCCTCAGGCCGTTGGAAGTCAATGACCTCGCGCTGCTACAAGCCGTGCAGTTGTGGTTTGAATAGAGATGTGATTTTCTAGGGTGTGTATAAGGCTTTTACGAGTCGTTAGGGGGTTGCATTATTATTATTATTGTAGTAGTAGTAGTAGTAGTAGTAGTAGTAGTAGCAGTAGTAGTAGTAGCAGTAGTAGTAGTAGCAATAGTAGCAGTAGTAGTAGCAGTAGTAGTAGCAGTAGTAGTAGTAGCAGTAGTAGCAGCAGTAGTAGTAGTAGTAGTAGTAGTAGTGGTAGTATATAGTAGTAGTAGTGGTAGTAGTAGTAAAGTAGTAGGATTAGGAGTAGGAGTAGGAGTAGGAGTAGGAGTAGTAGGAGTAGTAGGAGTAGTAGGAGTAGTAGGAGTAGTAGTAGTAGTAGTAGTAGTAGTAGGAGTAGTAGTAGTAGTAGTAGCAGCAGTAGTAGTAGTAGTAGTAGTAGTATAGTAGTAAAGTAGTAAAGTAGTAAAGTAGTAAAGTAGTAAAATAGTAAAGTAGTAAAGTAGTAAAGTATTAAAGTAGTAAAGTAGTAAAGTAGTAAAGTAGTAAAGTAGTAAAGTAGTAAAGTAGTAAAGGTGTAGTAGTAGTAGTAGTAGTAGTAGTAGTAGTAGTAGTAGTAGTAGTAGGAGGTAGTAGTAGGTAGTAGTAGTAGTAGTAGTAGTAGTAGTAGTAGTAGTAGTAGTAGTAGTAGTAGTAGTAGTAGTAGTAGTAGTAGTAGTAGTAGTGGTGGTAGTAGTAGTAGTAGTAGTAGTAGTAGTAGTAGTAGTCGTAGGAGTTAGTAGTGAGTAGTGGGCAGTAAGCAGTATGTAGTAAGTAGTAAGTAGGAAGTAGTATGTATTAAGTAGTAAGTATTATGCAATAGTTAGAAGGAGCAGGAGAAGCAAAATCAGAATCAGCATCACCATTACAATGACCTGGTGTGCATGTGATGCTTGCTTATGCAATAGTTAGAAGGAGCAGGAGAAGCAAAAGCAGAATCAGCATCACCATTACAATGACCTGGTGCGCATGTGATGCTTGCTGTTCTCATGCCGCATGCGCATCCAGCTTCATTTGTGTCTTGTAGAAACAACTGTGTACTTGCACCCACAGGCTTGTAATCCTCAAAATCCTGCAAGCGCATAGACCTCGATGTCAGGAAAGCTGCAACTGCAGCGCTTGTCAAAGACGCAGCGCATCCGATGTGCGTGGAATTCGACAGGGATGCGGCTGAAGAGTTGCATGCGAGGCTAAGGATTCGAAGCTCAGGGTCCCGTTCGTTCTCCCAAGCAGGATTTGAGAGTTGGGGGTGCAGGGTGCAGAGTCGATAGTCCGGCATGCTTTCTTTGCGGTGCTCTGTGGGGCAAAGAACTACCCCAGCTCGACAGAACAAGTGGTAAAATGTCTCGGCAGAGATGACGTTGGGATCACGCAGGGATGCCTCTTGAGAAAGGCACAACATTCAGACTCGAAATGTCACCGTTTCCTATGTGCTTAGGGTAAAGCTGTGGAATCCAGACCTGGCCTGTCCTGAAGCTCAAGGAGCCTACCTTGTTTTTATGTCAAAAGTAAGGAACTCTCGGCTTGTAGGTTCTTGGCCTATGGGTAGAGCCCGGAATTCTTTGGCAAGGAAAGATGTTGGGGGTGTGGAGGGCACCATGCTGCTTGCCTTGCACAGTTTTCGCAAGGGTGGGCTCCAAGGCCAACCCGCAATCCCGAGAGCCACCTGAACTCCGAAATGCCCAAACCCTACACGCATCTACACATGCTTGCCGAAGAACTTGGCTCAAACTCCTCCTGGATTCTCGTGACTCGACCCCAGCGCTTCAGACATGTCAGGTACTCAGCTGGCGTATCTTCAGTCGCAACCACCCCTGAACCCCTACCTAACCCTTCAAACCGTCGGGTTCGGGTAGATGCGTTCCTAGGTCGCCGCTACCTGCCGCTACCTATTAAATCATAAGTCCTAAACGCGACATTCCAACCATGAACACGAAACTCCCCACCACAGAAGCGAACACAACCAAAATGGACACCTACAAACCCGAATTTCGGACCTGAATAAGTAGTCAATGCCTTGTTTTCGGGGTTCCTTTATACAGATATATGTAAATATGTGAATGCATATATTCATGTGTACAAACATATGTATAAACAAATATGAATGTGTGTATGTGTATATATATATATATATGTTTATTTATCTATTTAATTATAACTTTATACATAAATATGACAACATAGCATACCCCTGCTGTGGCCGTTTTGGCGAATCCGTAACGTCCTGGCTAAGGACCATCCAAGCCGTATCTCGCTTGCGCTGCCGCCTTGTGGGGCACTTGACAGGGCGGATGTTCGGGTGGTTTACAAGTGCCGCAAAAGGGTGTGCTTACAGGGCCTTATAGGGTTTTACCGGAGTTAGTCGCGCAGGGCTTCAGAGTTTAGAGGTCTTGCAATGCGGTGTTCTTCAATGATTCGAATCCCTCTCGCGAATTTGGTTTTCCTTCGAAGGTGGCGTAGGCAAATAGCTATCGATGTGAACAGGTAAGTAGATGAGCTCACATGTACAAGCGTTCATGTGTGCATGTGCATCTATGCACACATACATACACAATTACACACATACATATATGCTACATACAGACAGACAAACAGACGGAGGGACGGACGGACGTGCAGACTGACTGACTGACTGGAAGACAGACACATCGGTATGTAGATGTGTAGATAGATCGATCGATGTTTGGGCAGATAGGTCCGTAGGCTCAGTAGGTGCAGACACTACAGGTGCGCACAATATTCATTTTAACATCGCCATTACAGAAGACTCGACGAAAGCAGCCTCATTCACATACACGTCAGAGAAGCAGGCAGATAGATGGCGTCTCTTGTGCGTCCTGATGTTTTGCAACTCCCATTCGGTTCGCCTAGCTGCTGTCGAGGATCTAGAACCATATAGCCTCCGTGGAATTCGTAGACTTTCAGCCTTTTTAGTTTTATTCTGGGCCTTATTAGAACTATAGTGTATATACCAAAACCTTGTTCTAATTAAATATTAAGGCCCCTGTAGTAATCCCACGGCCCCGCCCCTGCAACCTTACTTGCCAAGTCCGAGCTGATGGCTCATGTGAACGCCGCGTCGGAGACGAAGACCCTGTTCCCTGACAGCAGCGAGGTTTCAGGTTTAGGATTCAGGGTTTGGGTTTTGGGTTCCGAAACCCTACAGCCCATTTTTCGGGTTGAACGATGTTTGTCATCCTCATCTAATAGGTCTCACAGGCTGAGTTTAGGTTTCGAGTTCAGGAGTTAAGGTTTAGGTTGCTAGAGTTGAATGAAGCTTGGTTATGGATGACCAGACGCCATAGATAATATCCGCCCGCAGGGATTTCAATATCGCACGGCCCCGGAACAAGCACCTGCTCTAAGTCGCGTTGAGTTCGGCGTCTTTTTGCAAATTTCACAGTTTATAGTATAAACAATGCTATCAAACAGACAACAGTAGAAGACTATATAGTAAGCAGCCACACCTCCTCATATCCCTGTACTAATTCTATTTCGACATGCAAAAGCCTAATTCGCAGGATTAACTTCTAGAATTCTAGAACCCTCAATTGTTTCTCAAATGAGCTCTTAAACGGCGGGTCACTAGGATTCAGCCGTGTTTTCAAACACCTTTTCGCTCGGAGCTTAGAGGATGTCAGACTCAGGTTTAGAACCTACCGTCTTGTGTAGATATAGTGGGTTTGGGCTACAAGAAGGGCTTAACCCAAAACCCGAAACCTTGATGTTCGAAATCTGGAAGTTCGGGTTCGAAAGTTTCGATTTCGGTTCAGTTTCGGCACCCGAAATCCCAAACCCAAGACCCCCAGCCCGAAACCCAAGTCAAGAAGCCTCTGAATGTGACTCCGGGACCTCTCCAAGAGTCCGAAGCCAAGCCCTACCTGTGGCTCCAACTCCTTGCGATTTCTAAACGGAGGTTATACTGTACCGTTTTACCTGACCTAAAACCTCTGAAGCCGAAACCCCCAACAAATCCGAAGACTCTCATGAAGCCCTTTGAAACCCTGAACAACACCTCATCAGACTACCAAATAGCAGCCATATGCAGGCATCCTTCCATAACAAGCACGCCCAAGCCTCAAACCCTAAAGCTGATCCCTAAACCCTAAACCCAAAAGCCTTGAGAGGATGCTGGTGAAAACAGCGGGTGTTCCACTCGGCTTCACCGTTCGCTATAACCCCCAGGCCTTGGTAGCCGCGCGGCAGCAGTTTTCGGGTTTAGGGTTAGGGTGGCCCTGACTACATAACTAAGCTTAAGGTTCAGAGGTTGCCGGATTGCCGGTAGAAGGCTTCTTTTCCTTGTACATCGGGGCTATTCCAACCTTTGGGATCGTAGAGTGTGGGAATGGCCGGAATCCATCCCACCACGTCACATGTGGTCTCGAGGTCGGAAAACGGAGATTCGTCATCCGGAGATAGCTCTATCAACCTCTCGTGCAGTGCTTAGCCACTAGACTTGCGTTTCAGGCTGACGCTCTGGACCGTCACATCATCATCTTTTGTCCTGCCTCGCAACGCTTGTGCGACTGCCCATGCCAGGTACTTGTCTTTTTTGGACGATTTACAGGATTGTGCCAGAGCGCACCGTTGGAAGGCCAAACGCGACAGATGTTGACCCCCCTTTGCCACTGATGAAATTGTTCAGTTCCGTGCTTTGTCGACTTGCAGGGCGAGATATTCGACTCGTGCGTTTATTCAACAGAGCACTCTCCAGAGTGTGCTACAGTGCGAGGATCGGCCGAAGTGATTGCCTTGCACTCGGAAGTGCCTCTGCCTTGAGCGTGATCGCGCTTTGCGGCCCACTTCCCGTGGCGGAACACTGCAGCGTCGGGATTGAAGTCGTCGCAGAAGCCCGGGAATATGCAACAACAAATCCTGAACAAATTAGTATTACTTACAGTATAATCATCATGAGTTAACAACTAATTACATACAGTAACGATATGTAGCAGTATTACTGTTATCGTTGAGTGGGCAAGTTTCCGGGTCCTCGGCGGCAAGTTAAGAGATGGAAGTTGAAGCCCTTGATCGTGCCCCTGGACTGAAAACAGCAGCACTCACTCACTCCAAATCCAAAGCCATAGCCTTACATCCCAAGAACATCCGAAGGCTGGAGGGTTTGTGGATTTAGGGCTTGGGGCGTTTACGGGCTTATCTTCAAAGCCGAAATACTAATCCCGTCAACACCTAGGACCTAATGGCGGTTGTTGGAGCTTTTTTGCAATGTAGTCTCACTTAGCTTGACCACGGTAAGCGCGCGGAAAACTGAACCCCACTACATCGGGTTGGTCTCAAACGTTTCTATTGTCGGGCTCACGGGCCTTCAATGTCAAATAAGGCATAGCAACATGGACCCTTGATTGATAGCTTCCACCCCCCTTAGCCAGGAATACACTTGGGATCCTAATTTGTTATTCTGAGAGCCTTGAAAAGAATGGCAGCAGCTCTGGGGGGGGGTCGACCACGATACTTTGTAGAGTTTTGGGGCCTTGGATGCAGGTTTTGAGTTTTCAGGGCTCAGGGTTAAACAAGATTACAGGGTTTTGGGTCAGGATTCCGGGCTGTGGCAAGCTCAAGGTCACTTCTGTGCTGACCGATTCCACCATGGAACAGCGACTCGATCTTGCTACTTCCGGGGTCAACATCTGGGCGGCACTCTCGTGCAAGTCCCGTATCATACTGCTAGGTTGGGTATTTGAGGTGGCCGCAAACCCTACCGAACAGTCATAACCTTTGCGGGGTAAATTCTTAAAGCCGTAGGTTTCTTGGAGCCGCGGGTTCTGCTAGTTGTTTGGGCCCCGCAAAGCCTTCCCCGTAAACCCGAAACCCTTGTTCGCTTTTCCTATCTGTGTACATCGTAAACACGTTAATTACGCCAAGTATTATGGTTGCAAAGTGTTGTATATCTGTACAAACAGAATCACCAACCAGGTCAACTTTGTACTTCTGACAAACTCTAACAAAGCCTGATCGAGCCCAATATTATGAACATGTTGTCCGCTATCAAGTTTGGACCCTAATCAAACCCTACGAGTTTTTAGGATTCATGTTTGGGATTCCTTATTACGGGACTCTCCCATGAATTTGGCTCTAAACCCTAACCAAGATTGCTTAGACTTCATTTTGAGCCCTAAGCTCTCCACTTCAAGCATTGTAGACCCCAAGCGGGCATTCCTGCAGAGTACGAGGTGTAAGCTTTCTGCATGTAGAGGGATTTGAGGCCAATTCAGGGCGAAGTCTCACGCAGCTTTGCGGCAAAACACTCCTCGGTAAAGCAGGCTGTGCCATGACGGAGCGATGTCACCACGGCAGAGTTATTATCACTAGTATCATCACCATCACTGTTATTATCAAGATTCTTACCTTTGCTATGACATGATTACTATTACTACTGTAGCTGTTACTATTACGATTGCTATTACTACTAGTCTCATTGGCATTATTTTTGTTGTTATTCTTACTGTTCCCAGCACTAGTTCCATTACTATTCCTACTACCAGTAGTGTTATTGTCTGTACCAATATTACGACCATTATCAATTCTTATTGCTATTCTTATTATTTATTACTATCATTTCGGCATTATTATTATTATTGGTGCTACAGTTATTACTTATTTGTTCACAATTCTTGTTCTTACTACTGTTATCATGAACCCGGAATATGGCCTACGAGTTCCCGAGTTTGGCCGCATCGGAAGATGTTGACGATGACTGAACCCGCCCAGCCCCCCCCCCCCCCCTCCCTACGAAGAGAAACCTACACCATGAGCATCAGGCTGTAGTTCCAAAGCGTCCGCAACCCAACCCGAAACATGGCATCAATTCCTGCGACCCAAAAAGCCGCGCATGCCCGAAATCCCAGAAACTCCATGCTGTGGAGCACACGCCCCGCACCATCTTGACGACGAAGCGACCTAAAGTAGCATCAAATCTGCAAACTTCCTTACCCGACCAGGCAAATGCAACGCAAGCCAACTGGAAAGCCCCTTCAATCCTGAACCCTAGAAGCCTTAAACACCTCTGACCCGTGAGCCCTGAAAATTACGACCTACAAGACACCTAAGACCCTAGAAATTACGACCATGAACCCCCACAACGCAGTTCTGGGCTTCCTCATCCTCCAATGCCACCGCGCAAGGTGGAACCACCGCAACCCCAACGATCAAATCCTCCAGGGCACCCGGATCAAGAGCGACCCGGACCGAGGGCCCATGTAGATCGTTCTATCCTGAGTTTTCTTGATGTTCATTGGCTTATTGGCATTGCAGTTTTTAAATGCTTTTTGTTATTTTATATGTTCATGATCATTTCGCCTAGGGAGCTGGAGCTTTTCCGTCAGCACCATGTAGTTTATAATCAGCCTTGTAGATGTCGGGTGTTCTAGGTTCGAGAGGAGCCCAGCACCCGACATCGGGCACAGTGCCGTTGTGGGTCCATACCGGAGGCTGCTCAGTAACTATGTATGTATATATATATATATATGTATACACATATACTATGTGTGTTTACATATGTACAAATATAAGCATAAGTATGATGTATGTATATAGTCGTCTACTTGTTTCACTATTTTATGGTTGTTATAGTTTTTCCGATGCTGCTTGACATAGCTTGCAGCAGGGCAAGAAGCACTCCAAATGGGGTTATATACCGAATCCCCCGCCCTACATCTTACATCTGGTTCCATGGATCGCCAAAGTTCGGAATAGTTTATGGCAGTTCTTCCCTTACAGTTCGTGCACAAACATCGTTTAGGAAAGTTTAATACACCCACCCAAACAACTCTGGCCTAATTCGTAAGGCCCTAATGGCAATCACGCCGTTGTAGCAATCCCTCACAGGAACCCTCTGGACAAAGACACGCTATTGCGAGTACTGAAGCTCCTACATTCCGTGTAAGTGTTGAGTTTCAGGAACAATCTGCCTTAGGATCCCCCATTAGAGTTCTGAAACCCTAACCCCGAAGCCCTAAACCCTAAACCCTACGAAGTCCTGAACTCCTTGAGCCCTGTTCTTCTGGACGCCAGAGACCATCTCCAGCCCCGAACAAGGGTTTAGGGTGTAGAAGGGTTCAGGGATTTAGTGTTTAGGGTTTAGTCCGGCTTACGGGTTTGAGGTTAGCTAAGGTTGGGTTCTCCTGAGAGAAGTTATCTCCCTGATTGGTTGTAGTGACGGGGGGCACTGGATTATCGGGGTTACTATACGGAAAGCTTCAGTGACCATCATCGGCATTCACCCTTGTTCCTGACTAAGAGCCAAGGAGCTGTTTGGCAGGTTTGCTGTTAATGGTGTAGATCTAGAGGGTTATCCTGCAGCACTTCCCCGAAATTAAACCCTAGACTCCTAAGCCCAAACCTGTAACTCAGGCATCAATGGTGAGCGAAGCATTCGGGGAATGCTCAGCGAGCTGCAAAAGGCGACTGCAACCTTCAAGGGTTGAATTTCGTATAATATACCCCCCAAACCCGATTCTAATGACGGTTACTAGGGCTCCTTTATGGGTATATAGGGTTTTCCATAGGGTCCTCACAGAGCCTCGCAGGGCGTTATCGAGCTCCATGGTTTTATCGGGCTTTCATACAGGGCTCCATGGGGTGTTACGGTGCTTGTAAACGCTTGTGCAGGGTTGTGCAACGCTTTACAAGGTTTTGCAAGGGGTGCAGGGGCTTGAATAACTGCTAATGCTGATTCGTCGAGCTGCTGAAACAATCAAAAATCTCTCTCGATCGATATATATATATATATATATATATATGTATATGTATATATATATATATATGTACATACACATGTATCGTTAATTTAAAAAATTCTATCTATGTACCTGTGTGCATGTATAGACATGTGCACGTCACAAGGCAGACGCAAGGGCACGGATGACATGCAGATCGAGACACTCACCATCAGAACAACCCTGTAGACTTCTGAGGAGCCGTGGAGAACTCTAGGAGCTGGATTCGAGCCCTAAGAGAACTCCAACAGAACACCAAGAGAGTTCTAGCAGAGTTCAGAAGGCTCTACACCTCAACACAACCACAGAAGGACCCGGAACCCTAAGAATGCTGTAAGCCCTAAACCCTAGATTTTGAAAGAGAGGCCACAGATGCCACTGCAGTCTTGTTCGAGGCAGGCGCTATCAGAGCTCCGACGAGGTTCCTTTAAGGGCGGTTGAGGGGTATGAAAGGTTCCTTAACAGGAACCCTGAAAGGAGCCCTCATAGATCCGTTCAAAGGAACCTTTCTAGATCCATTCTTGTACGATCCTTTGAGGGGTTTTGAGGAGTTCCTTCATGGGCTTTCAGTGCCTTTTATTGAAGGCTTTACGACCAGGTGGGCCACTGGAGCAAAGAGTGCCGCAACCCTCCCTCGGCACCGCCTACGGAGATGCGAACTGAGAGGGATAGACGGAAGTCCAATATAGGGGCAGCTAGCCCCTGCAACCCGGAAAGTAAAGGAACACTTGTACCGCAATACCCTAAGCCTCATACTACCCTTGATCCTAATTCCCAAGCACACGTTTACCCAAAAGCTCATGTACCCTAACATCTTTTAGCATCCCAAACACGGGGGAGCCGCGGAGGTATTCCGTGAACTCTATGAAGACCTCCTGGAGCAGCATCTTAGCTGTGTGAGCACTGGAATCTACGGTGATTGTTTTTGGCTTGGGGTTAACTGCTTCTGTTCTGGGGTCTCGACCTAGGGATTTTGGTTTGGGGTTGAAGGGGTTTTGAGTCCAGGGCTTCGGGATTGCTCTCTACGGGTTAGCATGTTGGGTCTGGGGTTTAGGGTTCAGACCTTAAACCGGCTCTGATCCTCACCTTAATCATGGTAGTATATGAGTAATTACCCACAGTATTCCGTTAACTACAAGTCGCGTATGATTTTCAGTCTAATCTATCCCAAGCTTATTCTAACTATTCCGCAGCCTTTATTAAACCGTGTAGACCCCTTAAAACAACCTTAAGAAACGCCATTCTAACGATCAAGGCCCCTGCAGTATACATTTGTAGGCCCCATAGGCAATCGGAGGTTGGAATTTAAACCATAGTTTCCCCGACCCGGAAGTTTCACGAAGCGCTGAAGCACAAGTGATGTAGACTCTCTTTTGTATTGAGCCCCAGTTTAGGAGCAATGTAGACCGTTTATGGTTTGATGAACCCTAGATACCCTAGCTTTTAAAGCCCCTCATACTCGGATCCCTATTTAGTCACTACTGAGGAAGGGGGGGTTTGGCTAAGCAGAAGTCTGCGGTGGGAGTAGATCATTAGACCCTAGAACCCCAAACCCACGCAAGCAAGCCGAGACTCAAGAGCCCCACTGCAAACCACGGAGGGGGTTGGAGTTTAGGGCTCTAAACATCATGCCGCACGGGAGGGCCTGTGGAAGACCCACGACCGTCACACAGATCCCATAAATCCCTCTCTCTAAACCTGTGGAGTTTACACGCCCGAGCAATCAGTGAGCGCAATCAAAGAACAGATTCGTAATCATGACAATCGTCATAGCAATAGTAATCGTAATATGTTTCATGATAACCAGTAATAACGGCAGTACGAAAGCAGTGTCAGCATCCCATTCAACTTGCAGCCGCTGTCACCATATAGTTTGATCAAAAGCCGACCAGAAGCCTACGTAGTCTATTTTGAGGAATCGACACCGAGTTCTTTGAAGACTTATAACACCAAATAAGCACCTGTCGTGATCATGTGGGCAGCAAGCACTTTCAGAAATGCGTCCAGCAGCCCGAACCGCGTGAAACATTTCCGTAACATCCAATTCAATTCAATTTTTTTGCGGGCCCTAAAGTAAACCCAAATGTAGTATCTTTAAGAATTAGGAACATTATTATTGCTCAGTGCTGCTAGTCATACTAATGCCTGAAACCACATCCAAACCCTAAACCCCACAGGTAAACCCACACCTGACTTATGCCTCAAAAGCACCCCCCAAACCCCAATCCCCAAGTCAAGTGTATAATAATATTAACAGCATGCAGCATGAATATCAATCATAGTTCTCCAAATAATCAGGAGAGGAATGATGAATAAGTAACCCCATGTACGAGGATGGCCTCGGCCTTGAAGCCCAGAGAGGTGGAAGCTGGGGCTTTTGCCATGTCTGAAAATCTGCCGACGGGTCCATGGTCCATGCTAATGCGGGCGCCTGAATATAATTACTACGACCGTTCTTTGGGGCTCCACTCTCTCTCTCTCTGTCTCTCTCTCTCTCTCTCTCTCTCTCTCTCTCTCTCTCTCTCTCTCGCTCTCTGTATATACATATATACACACATACATGCGACCATGATGGTGGCAATGCCTGATGTTGTTGATGATGATGTCGCTGATGGCGATGGTGACGATGACGATGATAACTGCATGATGATCACGGTGGGTGTTGATGATGCCCAAAACCTACTCTTACTATTGAGGTTGATATGTTTCCCATAAACGGACTCCTTTAAGGGGTTCCTTTCACCGGTGTGCAAAACATTATGTCAGCTGTTCTGTCATTCATATAAGGATATATGTGTATATAGATAGATAGATAGATAGACAGGGAGAGAGGCCGTATCTTCCGACGGGATTGTCGTCATGTACAGTATAGACGGAACCCTTCAGTGCACGGCTCAGAGTCCTGTCTTCGGCCCCCCGTAGAGTAAACGCTTCAGGCTCCAAAATCTCAAGTTGTAAACCTTCAGGCCGCAACCCAAAACCTAAACCCTGAAGTGTTTAAGGGGTCGGGGTTTAGTGTTTAGGATTGAGCCCAAAGGTCTCAAGCCTGCAATTCTATCATCTCAACCCTGGCGCCGCAGTGATCTTCCAACCCTAAACCGTGAACCCTATAAATGCGACAAGCCCGAAAAACCCTATAAACCCTAAACCCTAAACCTTAAGCCCTATAAACCCTAAACCGTGCAGACGCTCTCGTGCGAGTCCGTGGAGTCTCTGCATTGCCGCAGCTTGGTTTTATCAGGGGCTGAGGAAGGGTTCAGGGTTTAGGGTTTAGGGGTTTAGGGTTTAGGGGTTTAGGGTTTAGGGTTTAGGGTTTGGGGTTTTTAAGGGTTCCTTCGGTTCCTCTAAAGATTCGGTCAGGGCTTCGGGGTCCAGGCTCTGGTCTTGAAAGGGTTCAGGCGGTGTAGGGTTTAGGGATGTTTGGGGTTTAGGGATGTTTAGGGTTTAGGGTTTGGGGATGTTTAGGGTTTAGGGTTGAGGCATACAGTTCAGTTTCAGGAATTTAGGGGTTTCGGGGTGCGCAGGGGGTTGCGCATCCTGGTTTTTCTGGCTTCTGGCTACTTGGGATCGATAGTATAATAATACGAGTTGATGGTTTCGGGGGCCTGCATAATGTGTAGAGTTTGGACTCAGGGTTCAGGGTGCAAGATTGAGGGACTTAGGGTGTAGTGGTTTCCAAAGCGCGGATATGTTGCCCAACACCCTATTCTATGCAACCCACCAACGTCCCCGGATCTCAAGGCTTTCATCGGATCTTCTTCCTCCCTTAAACCAGAGGTTGAGATCGGGTTCATAAGGTTTGTGTAGGGTCTGGGCCTGCTGCAGAGTGTTGTTTCGGGCTTCAGTTCGGCTCTAATCTCCCAAGCTTCGAACCCTGGGCTGAAGGGTTGAGGGCTCCGGGCTGAGGGCTTAGTGCGAAGGACCCCGCACTCGTTCATCCTACGGCTGAAGCTGTGGACGGCTCGAACATCAAGTGCTACTGGCAGGATGTAAAAATATCTGGAGCCGTCTACCCCCTTCTGTCATGGCCACCTGTGCTTGTAGCATATATCTTATAATCTCGAAGCGCAAATCAAGTCTAGGGACAGCCAGGCAAGTAGTGTGACAGTTGTGCCAGGCCAGATGCTACAACACCGTGTGCGATAAAACCCAAAGCCTTAGAGCCCCAAAGCCCTGAAGCCCCGAATCTCAAAACCCCAAAGCTCTAAACCCTGAGCACCTCCACCCCCGAACCCTATACCCGTCCGAGGCTCTGCAACAGGGTGCGAAGACGACCCTTGGACTGGCACTATATTCACGTTATGGGCAGTTCTCTAAATTGGGATCCCTTTTAGGGTACAAAGGGACCCTAATTTAGAGAACTACGTATATACAGAGATTCCTGTCGGGCTTCCTTTGAGGGTCCTTGTGTTTTTTTGAAGCTGTTCCTTTGAGGATTCCCTGACGGGTTGCTATAAGGATTCCTTCAAGAGTTACGCAGAGGTTCCTTCAAGGTTCATTCCCTCAAGGGTTTCAGTCACTCAGCTCTCCTCAAAGCCGACCCGCGGCGGACCCCCATGTTGCCACTTCTTCGGATCCTATTTGCGGATCCGGTTGCGGGCGCCACAAGGGCTTTCGCGTGCCAGCTGGTCAGAGCTACGAGATCTCCGGACGCAGGGCTCCAAGTAGTTCATGGACCTGAACAGTCTGTGGCCTTATTCCTCAGGGCTTCTCATTGTCGCTGAAAGAAGGAATAAGCAGGGGTTTCATTTTTGGCCTTTAGGGCTTTGGGTTTTGCGGGTGTGCGCGCGTTTGATGTGGGGCTAGGATTTAATTGGATTGTAGGCTGTGGTCTATACTCTATGAGCAGGTCCCTTAAATTCGGGAACTTAACATAGGCCTTGGATTACTACGAACAGTATTACTTCGGCTTTCTTCTATACTTGTTGTAGAGCATCATGCACCAGAACCCCTAATCTAAGTATCATAAGGCCCTTATATTCGACACTGCATAAGGTCTTTAAGCTTTCAAGGCCTGAGTAGACAAATCCGACATCAGATGCCCTACCCCAAACGGCCGCAACCGCAAACTTTGGTGGGTTTAGGGGTTTAGGGGTCTAGAGTGCAACCGGGAACCCCAGACTTGAAACCCTTTACCCCTCGAGCCCGGGACCCCTAAAAATCCTACGACTTTAAACCTGCCACAAGGACTGTGCCATCTGCCTTGGCGAGCTGAAGGTGGGTGACGAGGCACCTTGGGTGAGATGGGGCGGTCAGGGTTTAGGGGTTGGGGTGTAGGGCTTGGGGTTTTATGGTTTAGGTGTGTTTACAGTTCCAGGCAGTTTGGAACCTCACTGTTCACTCGGCTCCGAAGGTCCTAAGCCATAAAATCGCTAAGGCCGAGTACCCAACGCGAGAGAAGTTGACATCCCCATGCGCAGTTCCAACGCGTAGGTTTGCGGGATCTCACACGCAAAACTGTGGCATGGTCATGGCAAGAGTAAAACCCCCAGATGCTGAACTAAACCCCAAATCGCAAACTCCAAAACACAGCCGCAAACCTCAAACCCTAAAGCCTAAACCTCAAACCCCAGGTTATCGAGCTGCCCTGCGGCCACGTCTACCATCGGGAGTGCGTCCCATGGCTGGCTAGTGCCAAGGTTCAGAGCCTGCCTGAAGACGCTAAACCCTAGCAATAAGGCCCCTAAATTCGCTTTTATTTATATCTAAGCCTATTGCCAGATAATATAAGTATACATAAGTAAATCTACATATAGACAAGAAAATGTCGACAAACAAGATCGGTACATATTGATGTCGCAGAAGAACCCATCAACTACTGAGAAACATATCTCAATGATCCGAAGAATTTCTCAGGAACATGCTTCCTTGCTTTAGACGGATTTGGGTTCAGGATTTGTTTGCATCTGTGTGACATGACTATTAGTTCCTGCCGGGGTTTCAAAGTCCTTACACCCTGAACCCTAAACCAAGGATGAATTGGCGGTTTGCGCTTCTGAGGTCTATCAACCCTTATAAACCCTAAAGTACCCTTAGAAAGGAGCCCTACGGTTCGGGTTTCTGAGGTTTGTCAACCGAGGAATCCTTCTAAAACGGTGGTGTTCACGCTCCGGGCTCGCGCGCTTCCTGTTGGGACCAGAAAAACTGGAGTTCGGTTTGGGGTTCAGGGGTAGTTAAGGGATGGCGGGTTAGGGTATTAGGGGTTTAGGGTTTAGGGGTAAAGAGTGTTGGGTTCAATACTTTCGGAAAGGTTTTTGAGAGAAGGATCCGCAAAATGAAGCCAGCACCCCCTGCTTCTCAGTGGAACTAGTAGGCCACCGAGATATTCCATATTCTACATGCTCTCCAGTGAGATGTAGGAGGAGATTGTTTTTTTCGCACATGTTCCGACTTCAATTGAAGCATCAAATCAACACTCTAAAACCATAGGCCTTTGTCAGAGGTTCTGGAGCCCTAGACCTTAAGCCTTAATTCCTAAACCCTAAACCCCTGTTGGGATGGATTGACATCCCAAGTGATACGTTAGGGCCTGGCCTTTGGCTGGTTTAACGCTGTTTTGCGGGGAATGCCTTATATAGAGAATATACAGTCGAACAGATAGCTAAATCAGTATATAGGTTTGTCACTACGTATGAAACCAAGAGCTTGCGGTTAAGGGGTCTAGGTTGAAGCCTTATAAGGTTTAGGGCAGTTTAGGGGGTTGGCCTTGAAGTTTTAAGAGGTTCAAGGCTTCAGCCTTTGAGGGTTTAGGGTTTCGGCCTTGAGGGTCTTGATGGAGGGTTTAGTGTCCTTTGAACTTTAGCCATCGGCTTGTGGTGTGGGGTGTGCAGCTCACTCAATCCGAGAACCTCAGCCCGAGCGCCGGAGTTGTCCTCTTGAGAGGTCCTCAAATACAGACACAGCGGTTAAGGCACCTCTTCAAAGGGTTCAGTGAAAAGGTCGAGGGTTTTTGGCCGTGTCTGTTTGAGGTAGGGACCTGGCTCACAAAGTGCTCGAAGTGCTGTCCGCTCTGCATGAAGCTTGGATGCATATTTCAGGGTTTGAGGGTTCAATCTTAAGGGGGCTTTTGTGGAGGGTTTTCTTCGGGTGGAGAGTTCAGTTTGTTGGACTTAAACCCTCAAGCCTGAGCGTTAACCTTAAACCTTGAGCCTATAAATTTTGTGTGGAGGTGTGTAAGATACGGTTGGGATGACTAGCAACCACTTTTCCCGTATAGTCTCTGTTTGATCATAGCACAGCATACCCCCCAAACCCTATTCTGATGATTACGGTCCTTACCCCGGGATCCTGTTCGAATCATGTTTAGCTGTCGCGCCTTCGGGTTCAGCGAGCAATGCTACTTGTAAGAAGGAGTTGAGTAAGTCCTCAGGTTTCGGGTTATGCTTAGGGTTTGGGGTTTAGGGGTCAGGGTACAGAGCGCGGTATATGTGTGTGTGTGTGTATGTGGTTTAGGGTTTTGACTTAAGGATTTTGGCTTTTGGGTCTTCTGCCCGGGCTTCAGGCTGTTGGGTCTTTCGAGTGCTGGCTTAGGGCCGTTGAGGTATCAGTTGCTTGCCAGTATTTAAGGGGATTCGGCTGCACCAGCCTGGGCAGTGCACTCCCGGCTGAGCGCAAGAATTTGCCTGCTTCACGCCTCGTGCTCTGCTGTGTTCTGATGCCTCTCCAGACACTGTGCCTTCACACGCATCTGTTGACGAGAAGCATCATCGTTATCGCTGCCACTTTCCATCGCTATCGTCAGCTTTGCGGTCATATTGCCTGGATAGCATCCGAAACGTCCTGAACCCTGAAACTTGCACCGACTCGAGCCCTCCGACTCAAGGCCCCTGTTGCCAGTCTCTTCACTCCTCGCTATCGCACAGCTGCCCGCCATGTGCTCTCAGAGAGGCGAGACGGATGCAACTGCAGAAGCCTTGGTGCCTGGAAGAAGCGTGAGCGATCCGAGTGTCTCGAGCTCCGGAGCGCCGAACAGCCGCGCGCAGGCAGCACCGCGCTCAAGGACCACAGGAAGCGAGCGACCATGCTTCAAGGGCAAGGTGGATGTCCTGGTGGCTGGCGGTTATGACTATGAGCGCTTCATCTTTCAGCAACATTCTCAGAAACTGGGGGTTGACGATGCTCTGGAGTGTTGCAGCCGGCAGGACTTCCAGGGAGCGCTCTTCAAATCGCAGAGTTACAGCAAAGAACGTCCCTTGATTGTCTTCCTTGGCAGTGAGTCATGGCTTGAGGACCTGAAAAGGTATGACCTCAGCAGGAGGCCACCGTTTGTTGTGAACATAAATGCATGTTGGTCGAATAATCCCGCTTACCACGAGCACATTCTCTCGTCATGCACGAGGGATGAGGCCGCAGCTTTGCTAAGCATAGCTGTCGACTGCCGAAGCGAATCGGACAAACACAATGTGGGTGCCAGTGCATCTTGAGGCAGTCGAGCTTTTGGAGGTTTGTTGCTTCCCATACTGGTATGCAAGATTCATGCAGGCTTGAGTTAACCATGCGAGCATATTCGCCGCTCCTCCTTTTCTTGTTGGAAGTGCTCAACTTCACAACTTGGCAGGTTTTCAGACTGTCTAATTAATGGAGCTCGGGCGTGGGTCCTTCAGCTTCTGAAAGTCAGTGGTATTGTCTTGGAGGCACCACAATCTCTAGGCAAGATGTCGGATAAGGCTTGCTTCCACTGCTTCATCTGCGTGTGTCCGAAAGAGAACTCTTTCGGTCCGAAAAACCGGCCCACGTCACGATCTTGCTCCGGAGACCAGTCATGGTGCACCTGCAGAGTACGTGCGGGTAGAGTGTGGCATTTTGGATGTAAATCTAAGCTTGGGCACAGTGCACCCTGACTCTTGCAAGACAAGTTCTTTGTGTCTTTATGAATGCCGCAGGCAATGAGCAGTTTTCGTGCCGGGTGTCACATTGAGGTCACCCCGTCTTGGACCAAGACAAGAGTGCCCGGTGGGGCAGTGTAGAGGCCTTACTAATTAGAATAGGGTTTGGGCGGTTGGTTATTATATCTATAGTATAATTTGTCCCCACTAGTTCTTGTTATAAATAGTAGAATACATCCCCAGACCCCTTTTTACACTATAACTATAACAAAGAGCCCTACCCCCCCCCCAAACCCTTTTCTAATTATTGAAGCGCCGACATTAGGACAAGGTGACACCGAGCCTGAAAGCCGACGCTTTGGGCTTCTGTGCTGCGTCTAAACATGTCTAATACAGGGGCCTTACTAATTAGAACAGGGTTCCTTTAAAGGGTTCTATAGGGATCTGTAATAGGGTTCTAAAAAGGGGCCTTACTAATTAGAATAGCGTTCCTTTAAGGGTTCCTTTAAAGGGTTCTATAAGGGATCTATAATAGGGTTCGAAAAAGGGGCCTTACTAGGTAGAATAGAGTTTCTGTAAGGGTTCCTTGAAAAGTTTCTATAAGGGATATTTCATACGGTTCTAAAGACGGGGCCTTACAAATTGGAATAGGGCTTTGGGGCCCCTTATGCCATAAATATAATGCAGCCCCCAAAATAGTATAGGTAGTCATTAAGGCCCCCATATTAAGCTGTTTCTTCATGATGCCAACTTAATAATATTGCGGCCGACATGTACAGCGCAGCCAATCTCGAAGCCGTCTTCTTGCAGAGATTTATAACTGCAACGCACGACCCCGCCAACCTGGGGATGGCGTGGTGTTTCCACGCGTCAGGTTTGGCGGCCACTTTGGCGCCTTAGTTTTGAACCGTTGTAACTTTTGAGGTGAGGTAGTCTACCGTGTACGGGAGACTCGAGCATGTTTCACCCCCATCTTCGTATTCAATCCAGCTGAGTCCAACGTGATGCCGTTCTACGGCAAGGCTGACTGCAGTGCAGAAAGAGAGAGTCGAACCCAGCTTGAGTCTTGGGTCTCAGTTGTCGTGTTCGATTTTTCGAGTTGTTTGACATGTGATATTCGAGGAGCACATATGTACATAAATGTACCCATTACGCATAGTCGCACACATACATGATGCATCTAGACAATACTCATAACACATATGCCTATACCATCCCATACCCATACCTATACCTATACATATACATATATGTTTATATGTATATACATATACATATATATATAGATATATCTGAACATGCATACCAACACACACACACACACACATATATATATATATATATATATATGCATATGAATATATTTGTTTATTTGTATATATGTATGTATGTATGTGTGTACATATAACGAAAACGTTCACACACAAATATACTTCCCCTGTCGTCGCGGCGAGAGAAGTCCCACGCTGAGTGTGCCGTTATGGCATGTGACAAGCCTGGTTTTGCGGCCCTAGTTATAAACACATACATACACACGTACATACATACCTGCGGCCGTACCTGCGCAGGTGCATCCATCCATCCATCCTTCCTTCCGTCCATCCATTCAACAATCTGTGCATGCATACATGTGCACGCACATGCATACACACAGACTTACAACACATACATATGAATACACATGCATGCGCCTGCAGCCGTGTTTCTGTTTGCATTGTTGCCGCTGTTTATGCCAGTGAAAATGTTCCGAATACTTGTGCGGTTTCACGTATATACAGTTGGACACGTTCGGATTGACGTGGATAGAGACCCCATATATCAATATCCGGATATATGATGCTATGGCTCTCGCTATAGCCATCGCTGTATCCGTATCAGTATCCATATTCATATCTGCAGGCATGTCTGTATCTGCGTCCTCATTTGTACCCATGCCTATATCCATACCGTGCTATACCTGTGTACATCTACACTTATATCTAAACTTGAAGATCTCAACTAAATAAATTCACGTGTATATCCCAAGCTACATGCATATATACATATCTAGCTATCTGTGTATATATATATATATACTTCTGTATGTCTTCATGTCTCGGTGTCTACATATACATATGCAACATGTACATAGATACATGTACATATATATATATATATATATGTATGTATGTATATATATATATATATACATGTAAACATAAATGGATGTATGTATACATCTTTACGTTATAGATACCCATATATCTATAAACCTATACGTGTCTAGATCTATACGTCTATATATCTACACCTATACCTATACCTATGTATGTATACACATTTAGAGTTATATACCTATATATTCATACAGCTATATGTCTACCAGCTATATATCTACCTATCTGCCTATATACCTACATGCCTCTACGTCTTTATACATATAAGTTCATACATCTATATTCCTGTTTCCGTTTTCGTCTATGTAGCGGTATCTACATCCATCGATCTGTGTTGCATGTGAATCATTGCGGCCAGTTCGTACCCTGTAGTACACACCAAGCCCAAGCCTCCACAACCCAAGCCCTTATCCATCAACCTTGAACGTTCTTCGTCTAGCAGCCCTAGTATCCTAAAAACGCAAACCCTGAGCCCTAAATCCCTCACCCTGAAACCCCACAAAGTTTAAACGCCTAAACCCCCAGCCCGCAAGCCCTAAACCGTGAATAAATGCAAGCCACCAAAAGCCAGAGCTGCCGCTGGGCTTTCTTCCGTCCTAGCTGGGCTACTGTGAAAAGCATGCATTCGCACAGTGTGTGTAAGAGTATATGTATGCATGCATACATCCGTCCATCCATACATATGTATACATATATATATATATACACGCACACATATACATATACTCATATACTCATACACTCTTATACTCTTATACTCATATACTGCACAAAACTAGGAATAACTAACATACATGTAGGAGAGAGTACGAGTAAGAACAGGAAGAGTGGTAGAACTAGAGGAGGTGCATGGAGGGCAAGGAATAGGAAACTAAATTGAGAGAGTAGGAATGGACATGAGGGAGTTGGAATAAGACAAAGAGAATGAGAGTAGAACACTTTTGAAATGGGAGGATAGGGGGCGGAGAGAATGGGAGAGAGTATGTGCAGGGTGAGTTTGACATTAGGAGTCGGAGGATAGGAATATGCGAACAAGAAACGAAGAGTTAGAAGAGGAAGAGCTGCATATTAGGAGTAGGAGAGTAGGAAGGCAGGAGTAGAATTTAGCGGAAAAGGAGTAGAAAAGACGTACCAGGAGAAGACGAAGAGGAGAGTAGGAGTAAGGTAATGACATCTTACTATCCTGTTATGCCACTCTTCTAATCTCCAAATCTTGTACTCCTACTCACCCACACTTCTTTTCCGGTTCTGACAATTACCTTTCTACCCTGCCTAATCATTCTCCTACTATTGCTCAATTGAAAACATCTACTTACTATTGGTTGAAAAGTCATTTCTTTACACTACTTTTCTCGTGCCCCTAGTGTCGAATTCATCCTACTCCTCGGCAGGGATAGAGGAATAGGAATAGAGAAGTACAGGTAATGGGGTGGGAATATGATGGGAATCGGAGTCTACTCTCATACTTTGTTCAATCCCATCATGTCACTCCTACTTTCCTGTGTTTTTCCCTTTTACTCTCCTACTCCTACCTTCTTGTTCCTGTTCATCTACTTACCTTCCTGTTCTTATTATCATACCTCTGCTCTCCTATTCCCGCTTTCCCGCTCCTGCTCTCGGCCCCTCTTACTTTCCTGTTCGTACCTTCCTATTCCCATGTTAATTCATAGTCCTACTCTCTTACTGCCATGCTCATGACCCGCTGTTATTACAGTTCCAACCCGCTGACATTTGTCAATTCCCTTCTTTCCTATTCTCCACTCCTCATTCTCCTAGTCTCCTGCTGTCCTACTCTCCTGCTGTCATGTTCGGTTACTTTCTGCCTACTCTCCTACTCCTGCTCTTCTTCCTGCGCCCCAATCTTTGATGGGAATGTTGGAGTCGAGGCTTGGGGTTCACGACTTCTTGAGGAGTCTTGGGTTGTAGGGATGGAGCACGGACCCTCAACCGCACGTTTGATCCTCCTGTAACTGAGGAACCGCTTGTTCAAAACTGCATCTTCACTAGCCGGAAAGGTGTCAGCTTTTCCGTCGTTTGTACAATAGAGCCCTTTTAGGAATCCTTTGTAGTATCCCTTAAAGGAACCCTTAAAGGATCCCTATCTGGGGGGCCTTTGGGAAGAGAGGGGTTCAGTGCTGAGCTTGGCATGGAGTCGAGAGTTGTTTCCCAGAGCAAGCAGCCGCCTCAGCTCCAGAGACCCCAAGTTGGAAGACCTAAGACTACATGTATCCATGCATACAAATGTATATACATACCTATCTATCTATCTATCTATCTGTATATAGATATGTATATATACACATACATATACATACACATACAGATACACATATATGTATATACACATACACACATACACATACACATACACATACACATACACATACACATACACATACGCATACGCATATGCATACGCATACGCATATGCATACGCATACGCATACGCATACGCATACACATACACATACACATACACACATACACATGCATATGCATATGCATATACATATACATATACATTTACATTTACATTTACATGTACATTTACATTTAGATTTACATATACATATACGTATACATATACATATGCATTTGCATATGCATATGAATGCATATGCATATATATATATATGCATATGCATATACATATACATATACATATACATATACGTATACATATACATATACATATACATATACACATACACATACACATACACATACACATACATACATAAATACATTTCACATAAACATATATCTGTTTATGTGTATGTATGTACCTATATATAAATATCTATATATAAAGACATATGTACGTGTGTATATATACACACTCACATACACACATGCATATATGCATGTACACATACAGACAGACTTCTCACCCTAAACAATATACCTCAGATCGCGGGTTAGCTCCTACGGCCCTACCGCCTCTCAGCGAAAATGCACAAGAGGAAATTAGACAGTTTCAGCTTGTTCAGCTCCTTGGTGGTTGTAACAGGCAAGCCGTGACGCCGCTCTCATCTATGCAGAGCTGCCAGAGCTGCGTCCTGGCCAGATTTGTTTGGAGTTTCTCCTTGTTTGTGTTCCATGAGTCTCGCTTGAGGGTTTGGTGCAGGGTTCAGTTTTGGAGTTATTGAGGTCAGCTTGAGTTTGTATTTGGGAGTTGGGTTTAAGATGTGTCGATCGAGTCATGTTGATCCGACTTCCTACTTGTTATTGGGGTGCGAGGTTTGGTGGGACTGAAGGTTTGTTAATCTCTTGGTTGGGACTAGGCTACAGTCGGGGGTCTTCGGGTTTGTTGGGATTTAGGTTTTCGAGCTTATAGAAACTACGAATAAATCTGAACCCCCATATCTGAATTCCCACCCTAAACTTTGCTGTCCTGACACCCACAGTTCATCGACCTATCCAGGTGATGACCACTCCGATGCGGAGCATGGGGTGATGGTGCATCGCCGTGCGGAGCCATGGACTGAGCCGTTGCGTTGTTTTTTTGTTTGTGCGCCGGCAGGGCGAGGGGGTGTCAAAGGATTATCTGAGGTTGTGTATTTTGCGTTGTCGGTTTGTTGATTTTGGTGGAGTGGCGTTGTGAGGCTTTCGAGATCTGATTGGTTTCAATCTCGTGTTGTCTTGCGTCTTTCTGTTGTCGTCTTTGAGTAGAGTAGGAATTGGACTTTAGGCTGCTGCTTGAGATCGAGGCTGGTCATTTGCGGGGTCTGCAATCTTCGTATCGACCTTGGGTGTATTGCGTTCGTGGACGCTTTCAGCAGCGGATTCTGTGATGGCTTCAGGGCTACAGCTGTACAAAGTGTAGAACCTGGATTAAGCATTAAGCGTGGTGAGCGCTAAGATCAAAGTTAGTTTAAGCGGCATCAGGCCAAGGATGTCCCAACTTTCTCAGGATCCCGACACCATCAGAAGCCCTGCACCCCAAGTTGGATGGAGTTTGGGAACACACAGTTGTTGCCCCTTTCAGCCAAGGCCAGTGCGCCGACGTTGCATTTCGCTGTAAGCGTCTTTGCAACCCGGGGTGCCACGCAAGAAGGGGTTTGCTTTCGTCCTGGGTGGGACTGCTACTTGGGTAGCTTTACCGTAGTTTTGTCTTTTGATCAAGGAGGCACATGTGCCACCATCAGACAGTAGACACTAGAGACCCAAAGCCCTCAACCCTACACCAGAGACCCAAAGCCCCATCGTCTTACCCAGGATGTGATCTTGCAATGAAGGGGTTCTTTCATTTCAAGGGACTGTGGGAGACCCTGCCAGAGCGCAGTTGACTTTAAGTGTCTCTCCGTCGTTGTGGCCAGGGTCCTGGACGTTTCAAGCGATTCCATAAGCTTATGGCGATAGGGCTTAAAGCTTACGTTGTATAAGAAAGAGGCTTTTAGTTAGGGTGTTTGTGACATTGATCCATTCCTTCGATCGTCAATCCATCTGGTTGCAGCAGCTTAGGTATCACGTTCGCGCTCTTCGTCAGTATCCTACGAGGTACCTTAACAACTCTTCCACAGGTGGCAATATCTTTTATGCTACTGCCCTGAACCCTAAGCCCGAAAGAGACTAAATCCAAGATGCTTCTACAGAAAACCAAAGCCTACGATCTGCTTGTCTAAGCCCCCCGTGCTTCATGGTAAGACAGAACGCGTAAGAACGTTTGGATAGTGTTTTGCAGGGTTCTACTAAGGTTTCTATTTGGGCTTATGTAGGGGCTTGGGGGCCTCATTGGCCTCACACAATTAGGTTCTGACCCATGAAACATAAGGGTTCAGGCCGGACTATTACTGCGCATGGTCGTATGGCTGTCAGCTCAGGTGGTTGGGCGCAATGTATAGCGCACTCTATCCCTTAAACCCTGTTAAACCCTAAGCATCGCTGTACCCGACCCTCGATTTTCTCAAACCCTGTCGGGTTTTATAGGGATCAGGAGATGTATATATATGTATATATATGTATATATATGTATATATATGTATATGTATATGTATATGTATATGTATATATACACATACATGTACATATACTTATACATATATATGTGTGTATATATATATATATGTATATATATATATATATATATATATATATATATATGTATATACACCCTAAACCTTAGACCCCATGCCGTTCAACCCGAACCTCAGTGGTTCCGCTTGGGCAGAAAGGTTTAGGGTTTAGGGGCTTATAGGGCTTTCATTATTTCAGGGTTTATAGGGCTGATGTATATACATATGTATATATATATATATATATATACACACACACACATACGGATTAGGGTTGGGTTTTCAGTTGTAGGCTGACTCCCTGAAATTTCGGGAAATCTCGAAGCGGCTACGTACCCCAAGCGCTCAATGCCTAACACCTCAGCGCAAACACTAAAAGCACCAAACCCCGAAAGCCTTAACTCGACAACCTGAGCACGAGGTTGGCATAGAGGGACAGCACTCTTTCGACCGTCCTGGCCATGCACAGAAATCCAATACCCTTGCGACGGTACACGCCTTGACTCTCAACATCAGGCCCTGAGCCCTAAACCCTAAAGCCTTATAAGCCCGTGTCTGTAACCCCCTAAACCCGGAGTCCTAAAGTCTATATAGACCATCCTGAAGCCTAAACCCTAAACCCTCAGGCGTGATATCCAGTTGCCAAGGCTTGGGGCATTCACCCCCACAAGGCGCGAAGCGTAGACCTAAATCGAGCACCCTGAAGCACCGCTGGCCTGAGAAGCCGACGAATCCGACAAGAGGTTTTACCGACTTCCACCAGCGAGTGCTGAATTTGGCCGCTGTTCGAGTTGGGGGTTATGTCTGCATTGTGTCGACCCACTCTGTCCTTGCTCACATCTTAACCGAGAATAGCGTCTCTTTTCAGTTGCAACGCTTTCAGGGACAACGAAAAGATGGGTTCGATTTCGCATGGTACCTCAGTTGGACGGCGCAAAGCAAGTTCTGCGCATTTCCCATAGCTCTCCAAACCACAGTGGACCCGACACACCATGAAGCGGAACAAACCCGGACACAGGCTTGAGCCACACCCTGCCATTTTCTCAAGAAGCTTCGTGTTCTGAGTTTTCAGGCGTCTGGGAATTGCCCCTGAACTCATACCCCCTCACCTCCCTTACCTGTCACCCTATTTCGGCTTGTTGCTTTTGCTATTTGCAGACGACGCAGTCGACCAACGACTCGACTGCCTGCTGCCACAAAGCAGCTGCGAGATTCAGAGGCTTCTGAAGTTTGGGTTTGCTGTGGAGTTTACCACAGAACCCAATTCGGGGCAGATTTACGTAGTTCTGGGGGTGACACGTTCGCCACCGAAATCATTGTCCACTCGATGCTCAGATGCACTGCAGGGCACCCGCGTTACAAGCCGGGCGCCAGAGCTTTTCCCACGGCACCCTGTGGTCGCAGAAATTTAGTGTCCTCGCAGATGACATGCTGGGCAACACCTCCAGGGGAGGAGTTCGTCAGTCTTCTTTTTTGAAAATTTCGAGCCCGAAGACTCGTTGGGTTTGTGATTCCCCTGAACCCTAAACGAACATGTAGAATCCCTAGCCTTGTTTTGTGTGAGTTCTGCTTCAAGTTTGTCGGACTTTACGGATCACCTAGATCCTGTGGAGACCTTTTCGGATCAGATGATCCTGTGGACACAAGCTTCACGCCTTTCAAGATGTGTCCGCGCGAGTTGGCAACCTGTTCGCGCAAACCCGTTATAACCATCGCGAAATGAGCGCGCGCCCGGGAGGAGGAGCTACTGCAGACTCTTACAACAGGTGACAGGCTGGATAATTAGTTTGTAATCTGCTTGTGATCATGAAAAGGTATTCATTGGCACAAATTCCTTCAGAGTTTATTTGTTTTGGGATTTCGGGTGACCCCATGCTCCGCAGTCCTTCGAAACATAAGTTTGTTCATCGATGTTTGCACATGCTTCGTTGAAGGTTTTGGGCGGCTGGTTAGATGTTTCCCGACCTCAGCTGAAACCCCAAGCCCTTGCACAGTCAGCTGGGACTCTTCCGGAAGTCTTTATGTTAGTGTCAGGTTCTACTTCTAAGGTACAACATGGCCCGAATCCTGAATACAAGGGCTTGAACACTTACAAGGGAAATCGCACAAAGGAACCCGAAGAGGTAGGTTATTTGGTGTTAAGCCCTGAATTCCATGATGTTCCTTCGCCTAGATACCCTTGAACCATGTCGAAATGCCGGGCTTTGGGGGCCCGGAACTAGGTTTTAAGCTGCGGCTTTCTCCTGCCAGGCAGTTTCAACACGCCGGGGTGTGCGGCACTCATTCGCCTTGCTTTCAAGGCTACAAGCCTGGAGTGGCCAAAAGATGCGGATCCAGATGATAATTGATATAGTGTGAGAAAAACGCTAATGATATAAAATAATATAGAAGAGTAGAAACTAATTGAGAAGCCTCAAGAATCACTTCTACTTCAGATTTCTTACTACCACTATTCATATCACCATCCTGTAGCCCAAAACATTGTTCTGATTACCAAGGCGCTTCTATATGCAACCCCCAATGGGGACCCTTATCCCAACCCTTACATGGAGGTCTCAGGGGAACCTTGCATGAGTCATATTATAGTGTTTGAGGCCCCAAAAGCTATGGACATGATACACCCGACACCCCAAACCCCTAAACGACTCCCAAGAAATCCGGATACCCTCACCCCCCTTCAAAAAAAACAAAACCAAAGAACCGGTGGGCAAGTGGAGCCGCAGGTGTTGGCAACTCCGCATTGTAGCAGCTAATCTTCGTTTCGGGCTGCCTCACAAGCCACGAAGCCCTAAATCCCTAAACCCGAAAATCCTAAACCTAAACCCTTTAAGATCTGAGCTTAAGCTCTCATCCAGGGGAATCCAAGGCCTAAGCATCGGCGCTATTGATTTAGGGCTCAGTTTCGAAGGGGCGTGGCAATACTGCCAAGCTTTACACAATCTGACGGCAACCACCAGCGTCTAGGGTTCACACCAATCTCGGTAGGCCATCGGATAGTTTCAGTAGTGGGTGTGAAGGGATCTTGTTGATGATTTTGCTTTGAGGCTTTATGGGGCGAGGCTAGTATTTGTAGGGGCCTGAAGAAGTGGTGATCGTCTTCAAAGGCAGTTCGCTAATGCAGGTATGATTCATGCGGTTCCCCAAACCTTGTTCTAATTAATGATCAAGGCCACTGGCTTCTCTTTTTCCTGTGATGAGCGCTTAAGAGGATGACGGTTTTACGATATTCATGATAGTCGGGTAGCTAATCCTGGTTATAGTCTAGGTAGTTCTTCTTGAGGGATGAGTTGGTATCTGCTTAGCACACCTGCGAGCTTCATACCAAGAGCGTCGAGCTGTCCTACAGCCGGTATCGATAATGTAGACGCCAAACCCTAGGCACTACAAATCCACACCGTCTTGGTCGAAACGTGATGCTTTTTTTCGACCGGACCGAGACAGCCCGAAGTGTGGCCGACCTTGCTGAACGAGCCAAACAGCGGAGTCCAGCAGGCGACGCCAAACCCAGACACACCTCCTGCGCGACGCCTATGGCTTTGATGATGTCCTACATCTCATCCCACAATCCCATACTCTTCGGTTCAGGGTTTAGGGTTGATGATGACCTAAAACCCGAGGAATTGCACTTGAACTTGCCTCTGGTCTCATGCCACGCTTGTGTGTTTGGTGTTTGGAGCCCAGAATACCCTCACTGTAGCCCTAACCCATGCAAAAGAGTAGGGTCTTGATCCCTTAGTTTTCAAAGCTTCCCTTCATCAGAGCCAGCGGCATTGCTGCACAGAGCTTGTGCTTGTTATGCAGCGATGAACCCGCTGTGAGCAAAAAACTGTAGAGCCTTGATCCAGGTTCGAGTGAAGGCTTGCAAGGCACATTGAAAATTCAAGGATGTTCGAAGGCTTTCTTGGGAGGGCTTGGTGCATACGTATTCCGAAAGGTTCCCTTTAGTTCAACATCTTGTTCCGTTAGGAAGGTTCACCACTAATGTAAACTGAACCACGAAACGATGAGCTTTCTAGACCTCTTGAACCTTGGGAAACCCGGAGACCCCACAGAAAGTTCCTATAACATCTTCATGGAACCCTCATGGAGCCCGTGTAGCCCGAAACCTTTAGACACTGGATCAGGAAAGGACTTCGTGGAATTTGTAGCTTTCGAAAGATTCAGAGTCCTACCTGCCTGTTTGTCTATCTGTTTGTCTGCCTATGTGCATATGTGTGTGTGTGTGTGTTTGTGTGTGTGTGTGTGTGCGCTTGTGTGTGTGTGTGTGTGTGCGTGTGAGGCCTGTCGGTGTGTGTTGGTGTTGGTGTGTGTGTGTGTGTGTGTGTGTGTGTGTGCGTGTGTGTCCTTCGGTCTTTCTATAAAATAAGCTGCCCATCGATCTGGCTAAGCCTATGTGCCTGTCTATCTGTGAAGGGGCTACATGGGTTTTAACAGGGGTTGCGGGTTTAGGGTTTTTAGGGTTCCAGCTCGTTTGGGTTTGGGACTTCATGTAGCACTCCGACATGGTGCCACAGGAATACGGCCCTACCCTGAAACCTATACCTGCTACCCGTTTAGGGTTTAGGGCATTGGAGTATTGGAGTTCTCAAACGAGGAGGCGCTACTGTAAGGCCAAAGCCCTGCTGCCCGCCCACACACCAAGGTGTTGAAGCTGTTGAATCTGTGGCGTAAGCCAATTGTATGTTCGCTGTCCTGCTTCTCAGATCTCAGACCGCGTCAGAAGATCAACACACCAAGCCCACATCGATACTAAGGGTTGTGATACATGCTGCCACAGTAATAGCAATAGCCAGTAGCTGTAGCCATGACCGAAATGACAGACATGATCGCAGCAACCCCCCCTAAACCCGTCAAGCCTGTTAGGCATAGCAAGTTTCGGTTTTAGGCATGAGCTCGAAAGACAGCCATTGAAAGAAAGAGCCCTGAAGCTTACAGTCTAAAGTCCACCATAGTCTTTATTTCGATCACATAGACTCCTGAGAGCAGTTTTGCAATTTCACACAACAATCTAGACTAGGTCTCGTCACCACTATGGTTACGTTCGACAGTACCGCTCATCTGTAGCCCCAATTTCCACATGATGATCGGTGCTAACCCTGCAATCGGAAGGTATACAGGCGAAAAAGGCAAGTGGGTCTAGGTGCTAAGAGTCACAGGTGGGCCTTTGGGCTTCATCTTACACTGAACCCCTAACCCCCCAATACATAGGTTGAGTGTTGCCAATCAGAGCCGTTGGCGAGTGCATGGGTGCCTGGGCCACGACGAGTGCGGAAGCCCAGATGATCAAACTGTGAATTTCAAGACGAATGTAGGGGCCTTAATGCTTACCTATACTATCTGGGGTATGTTGCACGGAATATGGTTCAAAACTTCATTCTAATTGGCAATCAATTAGCAATGAAAAGACCCCATACTAGATGCCCTAAACGTTAAACTCTCAGCTCTAGCCCGCCAACCCGTAACAACAACACTAGCTCCCAAGCCGCCCCCCGGGCCAGTAACCCAGCAGCCGAGCACGTCCACCGCAGAGGTCAAAGGACCCCAAGACCTAAACCCGGTTTAGGGTTTAGGGTTTAGGGTAAGGGGTTTGGGGTTTATGAGATTCGATAGATTGGCCTCAACGTGTCGCCGCTGCCGGGTTCTTCTTGTGTGCATGCCGGCTCTGGCGATCTGATCCTTGTCCAGAGATGCTGTCATTCCGGATGCTTTCGTAGAGTACGATCTTCGAGCTGTGTATGAAGGATCCTGACAAGCTAGGTCTAGGTACGGCCCCCATCTCAGGTACAGCGGTCCACTGGTAAGTGAAGCTTCGGGGATTATGATTTGGGGCTTATGGCGTTTAGGATTCAGGAACCCTTATAGAAACCCTATGAAACTCTTGACACGGACACCAGTAAGCAGACCCGCCCAAAGATCCACGTTGTTCCGGACTGGTGCTAGGGGGCTAGACACCACGAGGACGCGCTGTGTTTTCGGTTTGATGGGCTTTAGGGTTTCAGGGAATAGGCAGCTTCAGTAGGTATACATTTTTACCGTGAGCCCAATAATTAGCGTCCCCTGTTCCACAATTATCCTGAAACTGCAGCTGGTAGGGTTCGGCAGAAGCTTGAACCCTGAAGCTCAAACCACATTTCTACTAGTTAACGCACTCTTCACGAACTTCCGGGCTGGGTCCATAGTACTTTGTCTTGCGTGCCACTCCTTGTCTCCTCTCCTACTCACTGCTTGACCTGTTCTTGGCGTTCTTCTGGATGGGCTTTAGGACTTTAATAACTTGTTGGGTTTCTATATGAACTATAATACAGAGGCAAAAAGTTTAACCTTTAAGAGGGGTTCAGAAGTCAGCCTGTTTATCACGGTTCTAAATCAATGAAGTCAGCCGTGCGTGATAAGTAGGGCAGGGTGCTACGCCCCCTCGGATGTCAAAGAGGAGCGAGGCCAGCGAAGCCTCAGCGCAATCCTGAGTAGGCGAGCTTCGATGCGGTGCATCCCTCACTCGACTTCGGGATCAGCGGAGTCAAGTCCAGAGCTCCACTCTCCACCCCTCTGCTTAGCCCACGCCTGTCTATCACGGTTCTAAATGTACATATATGTATGTATGTAGGTAAAGACAGTGATGCCGATTGCACCCGGTCGGGCCATACCATACCGTGACCATACTGAAACAAAATACTTAAAACCTACAACCCTAACCGGGGAAGCTCCCTGAGCGTGCAGCAAGACACCGCATGCCCGGACAAGAGGCCTGCTTTGAGGGAGATGACGATCTACAGCGCCCGTGGCAGCAAGGCTGTCATGTCATGGCTTCTAGCTTCGGATTCTAAGTGTGGGAAAGGAAGATAAAAAAACAGGGAATTCAGCAACATCTTTACTAGTTGGGATGAGGGATGCCGCCGAGTGAAGAAGCCTTCAGTACGCCTTCAATTGGCTAATGCCATGTACATGAACCTCCACCCTCACCCTTAAACTTTGTCAATCCTCTACAGCACTTGAACACATCATCACAGACATGCTAGATTGCGATATGGGTGTGCTGAGCCCGCGGATAGTGATTCCGCAAGTAGCCTCCTGCACAGTTTGTCGTGCGCTAAGAAATATGAGCAAACAAGTTTACGCTCGTTCCCCTCCACTCCAGAACCAACGCTCTGTACGAAGGGAGCCTTAGATGACGATGCCGATGTCTTTATTAGCCAGAACACACACCGTGGTTTTTTCAGAGATCTTGGGAGGCCACCATGATTCGAGTTTAGAGTTTAAAGTTGCTATTAAGCTCCAAAGGCACTTAGCCCTAAGCTATGGACTAGGCTGCCGAATCAATAGATCCCGCAAGTACTAGCCGGGTTTAGGGTTTAGGGCTTTCAGGCTTAGGGGTTTAAGGTGTAGGGTTTTGTCCAAATCCGAGCGTCGAACAGACAAGTTCTCGGGGTCAGGATCGTGGTTGTTTGAGGCTCGGAACAGGTACGGTGCAAAGCTGTAGTGCAACAGACAAGGGAACTCTTGTCCAACAACCTGGTCTTTGGCAGCATCTGCAGTTTAGTATCCAGAGAGATGTTGATTTTGTGTGTTTACTGGGGGCTTTATCTTCGCCCCCCTGTTGGAGACCCGCTTGCACTTAGATGCTGAAAGCGGTTTGGGGGTTTGGGTTTCAGGGTTTACGTGGGGTTCTTATGTAGTAAAATTGAGACCAGCTTGTCTACACCTATCACAGCCCCAAGGCGTGCACTCGCCGAAGTTTCAGCAGTTCCTGGTCAAGAAGTGACACGGCCGAATCCTGCTGGTAGTAACTGGTGGATTTAGGAGGATCATGGATTAATTGTTGGGGCTTAGGGTTTAGGGCTCAGGTTTTAGGTTTTAGGAATAGGATGTTATGTTGTGGTTGGTGTCTAGGATCGGCACAGGTTTGATCTCGCACCTCGGGGGCGTTGTGGCTTTTAGGGGTTTACGTGTTCAGGGTTTAGGGTACTGGTAGCGAGTAGTACTACCTAATGTAGCGAACTGATTAAGGAACCTGGCCCTATAACCCAAATGTGTTAGGATTCATGTAAAGAACTGAACCCGAATCAAGGCACTGTGCTTCTTCAGCAGGTTCCAAGATTATTTTCAATTTCTCAAACTCCAGGCCCAGGATAGACACTGAGCCACTAGCTGTCGCCAGCTCAGGAAGCTGGTAGCCGAAAAAACAGAGGAGCCGCAGCGTCTTGGGCCTGGGGTTAAGGGCGTAGGATTTAGGGTTGAGGGCCAGGGTTGAAGGCTTTGGGTTTATAGGATTAGGGGCGGTGGCTAAGGGTCGAGGGTTCAGGATTTAGGGGCTTGGGCTTGCGTGAATAATTGGAATAGGCTTTTGGGCATATAACACAAGGAACCAATGATTCCGACCCACTTCTATCAGGAAAGTCGTAGCTAGGTTCGGCTTTGAGTGTGTAGCGCCCCTGAAGAAGACATTCTTTATGCAAGGGCCTTGTTTTCAGGCATCTAAGGCTGTTCTATGCGCAAAGTTTAGTTTACTCGGGGCACTTTTCACTGTTTGGAACAGGCATAAGCATTTCGCACGTATAGTATAGCAGCTTAGCTATGTGCCGACAATGCAGGATTCATTCTCCAGTTCTTCAGACCGACAGGTACCAGCTTATGTCCTTTAAAACACAGGATGGC
Organism: Symbiodinium sp. CCMP2592; assembly: GCA_905221615.1. NCBI lineage: Eukaryota > Dinophyceae > Suessiales > Symbiodiniaceae > Symbiodinium > Symbiodinium sp. CCMP2592. The sequence goes on from CAJNDT010001458.1 coordinate 470,246, forward strand.
ACCCCTAGCCGTACACCATGAACGGCCTTATTCCCAAGACCCAATCCTAGAAGTTCAAGCCATTGGTGGGCCTGAGGGGTTTTTTGCCACTCAAAAGCCGCAGGCTAATGGTCGAGGCCCATGTCTTATCCAGCCCAGAGAGGACAGCAGGAAGGATGCCGGCATGGGTGGCTTCCAGATGCCGGACCTGGAAAACCAGGAGCCACCAGGCAAAACGATGATGTTTGTTTGGTTTCGTTACTTGCATGGTTCACACTTGTTTTGCTTGTTGCTTTTGGGGCTTTGCAACTCAGGATTTATGGTCTGGTTCAGTGCCGGGGACAGAGAAAACTCACTGTTTAAAGACTCTGCCCTATCAACCTTAGCCGTACGGGTTTAGGGTTTCCGGCTTCAGACTCAACACCCCGAGAGTTCCTATCAGGACTCCCATGGACAACCACGATAGTCCTTCTAATACTGTGTGTTTAGGGTAAGGTGGAATGTCTTTGAGGGGGGTATGTAGACCCTTAGGGTTTAGGACCTTACACCCCGAAGCCGCTTCAACAATCGTAGACTCTGTTCGTCGGCAGTTTGCCTGCCAAACCCAACTGCCTGGATAGTGGATAATGTTCCTTAGGTTCGCTAGGCTTTTAGACCACATAGTACTACAGAGCCCCGCAATTGAGGGCTAAGCCTCGAAGTGACATCCAAATCCGAAATCCCATTGATACTGTAGGCTTTTGGAGTTACGGTCATATGAGCTGGGGCATAGTCTCCAGCATGATTACACGGATTCAAGAAACACTGCAACGATCAGCACCTAAACCCTTTGACCCTGAACTGACGGAGCTGCATGCCCGAAACCTTTAGTATAGAGATCTCAGCAGCTAACTCGGAACATTTTCCACCGAGTCGCCATGCTGTTGGAATGCAACGCATCCCAAGCACATGTTCTACTTGTTATTAAGGCCGCTGGTATTAGGTGTTAGGGTTTAGTGTCGGGGGTGCAAGGGCTCCTCTCAGGCAGGGGTAATTTCAGGGTAGTGTTGATGGGGCAGGGTCAGTTTTGGGTTTGTGTATATGGAGTCTTTTGTACGAATAAACGCCCTGGTACACTTGGCGCCACTTAGTTCCCTAAAGGAAGACTGCTTCGAGCCTTGGTACTTTTCGCACATCTGAGGTTTGATGTTTCGGCAATATAGTTCTTGGGGCATGGAGGTGTAACGTTAAGGGTATACGCGTTTCGAGTTGAGGACAAGCAGGTTTAGGGTTATGTCAGGGTATGGACGTTCAGGGCCTGGAGCTTGAGGGTTTATGCTGTAGGGGCTTTAGCTTAGGCTTGCGCATAAAAGTCTGAATAGCTACTAAAACTAGTTGATAAGCTTTCTCAGTTTGTCTTTGCTATAGTATACCCCGCCGCTCTATGCAAAATCACTACTCTATAAACCCTAAACCCCAGTCATTTAAGGACTAGGGTCGGGTCCTCCGCAGCAGGAATGGGCCCCCTAGCGAAAGCCGCTTGGCGAGGTGACCCCAACGCTTGCCGCAGCACGGCTACAATTGTTTTGGGGAGTTTCAACACATCTTTTACTGGTTCTTAATACAGACCCGTAAAAGCAGGATCCATATCACACTTAGGCTATAAGGTTTAGAGTAGGGTTTAGAGAGAGTATAAGTCTTCTTCAGGGCTTAGAGAGTGTGAGAGGGCATTGCTGGGCTTTAGCCAGGTCCTCACTACATCCGGGGGTTCTCAAAATAGTCCAACATAGGCATTTTTCATAGGTTTCAGACCTGCTGTTTGTGTACCTGAGAACCGTGGGGCCTTGGGATAGAAGGAGCCGCAAAACACAGTCCCCGGATTCGGAGACTTTTCGATTTCTTTAATATCCTCAAGCCCTAGACCTGAACCCTAAACCGCATACTTCCAATGCTGAAAGCCTAAAACCCAAAACATTCCAAAAACCCAAGGCCCTAGAACCCTAAACCCTAAGCCGATACAACCTAAACCCTCAAACCCTCGACTCGAATCCGGGATTTGGGGATTGCGTAGTTGCAGCAACCAGCTGAAGGCACGGCTTAGGATTCAGGGATTTCGGGTTTTCGGGTTTTGGGTTTGGGGCTTAGGGGTTCGGCGTTTAGGGATCTAGGATCACACTAAAATAAACCTTGTTTTCAGGTGTCCTACTACGCCTGTCTTATACTATACCCCAAGACTCGATTCTAATAATATTACGACTACCATTTTCGATCTCCCAAAAACCCTAAACCCTAAACCCTATCCCAAAGAGGCAAGCTTCTCGACAAGGGTGCCGAGAAAGAAGATCGGGACGAGGCCTCCGAGTTCTTTGGCGCTTTGCTTACTGGAGGGGTCGAAATAATTACAGTGCCAATGATCTTCGCCAGGGTTCCCTACTGGTATAAACTATATAGCTATAGTATACCATAACCACCAATCTTTATGCTAGTTTAGGCTTTTATGTTGCCTCTGAAACACTGAGCCTATGCTGTAGAGGGTTTGGGCTGCAGCGGCTTCTTTGGCACGACCTCCTGGCCTTTAGGCTCCCTGGCGATGTGATTTAGTATGGGTTTAGCATGAACAGTAAAGGTTTGGGGTTTGGCTATGTGATGTGGGGTTTATAGGTCTCACGATTTAGACTGAGCAAGAAGGTCGAACACACCATTCAGCGTCATTTGCTGGCCCCAGCGCCAGTGAGAGGAATTCCCCGACATAGCAGTGTAGAACCCTTAAAACTGTAACTGTAGTCTGCAAGTGCTTGGTTGGAGCCACACGCAGAACTTACTCAGCCATGCTCCCCCGGTACCTCATAAGCCGATATCTTTGTTTCAGGGGCTCTGCTTCGAAATCGCCAAGCCCGCAGTTAGAACTCTTCCCCAAAGCATCCGGCAAGTTCTCAGCCTTGAAGCCTGCGACCCTCAATCCCTACACCCTCCCTAAGCAGAGGGAGAATCAAAGCACAACAGAACTACTTGTAGAAGCTCGGAGCCACAAGCTACAAGACGAGCCCAAACCTGGCTTGCGTTTGATCTCCAGGCCGGGCGAACGGTCTTGGCTCTGGCATCAGCAGCCGGGAGGCGAGTGCAGTATTTGAGTGAGTCTTCAAATTGCGATCTGCCGCCCTGATCGCTTGTTTGCCTGCGACATTAATTATGCCAGGAAGCCCTTTTTCAGTCTTGCCGACATTACACGCTGAGTATCTCATTTCCTTGGAGCCTCAATATTCAGCGTGATATTCTCAACCAATTGAGGCCCGCAGTCAATCAGCTTCGGTGACCATCCGTTGATACCTAATCTCGTCAGCACGATGATAATCGACAGATTTTTGTTGCGGAAGGTTTTGACAGAGAGTTTTTTTTACCCAGGGCTGTTGAACTTGCGTGGATTTCTCTGCTGAGCGCTGGGCCTGTCATCCTTGCCGCAAGACCGTTTGAGCAGTTCTTGGGGTATACTGTATATAGTATGTTGATTACCAGGAGCCAAGGGATAGTGTATACCCATAGGCCCCAAAGTTGGTTCATATATAGAATTCTATGAAGTAATCCCAAAAAGTAACTGCTATGGGGCCTATGGGTCGTAGTGCAAGCTACTATCAATGTTTTAAGCTCCATATTTCAAGTTTGACGTGCGTCGAAGGCGGCGCATAGCGGGCCCTTCAGAAGCTACCCGTCGCCCCTGATATGCTTGTTGATTGTATGCGTGCCTGATGCCTTAAACTCCCACGCCGGAGCCGCGAATCTTCAATCGATGACCATAAGTGTCCTGGCTATGAGAACCCCAGAAACTCCACAATCCCACCACAGAGGACGCCTTTTCTTACCCCCTCCCCCCCTTTCCCCAGGTCAGAAGTGCTGAAGCTTCTCCTTGAGCGGAAGCTTGGGCTGAGAATTGGGGTCCAGCTTTAGGGTTGCAGGCTTTAGGACTTTAGGGACGTTTGGGTTTTAGGGGTTTGGGGGCTTTATTAAGGCTAGGGAAAACATCAGTCTCACCAGAGATGTTAGAATGTCTGGATCTGGGTATCTCGAAGGTCGTTTACAGGGTTTATGGGGCTTATGCATCTGGGATCGACAGTTCGGGAATGTGTTTAGACCTCCAGTCTGACCTCGTTGCAAGCTTACAGACGTCGCCTCCAACAATGCTTTAAAGCCCTAACCTGACAAAGACCATCCCAAGCACTGCCTGAAGGCAGTCAGCGAGCGCTTCAGAAGCAGTGTTACACTTGCGTGTTTGAGGTTGTTCAGGGTGCTTGCTTTTGCAGTTCTATCAATACCTTTGGTCATGGCGCATATCCGACTGATTTGCAGTAGGGTTTGGGGCTACAGGTAAACCTCAATGCTGAAATTTAGGCATCGTGAAGCCATAACTCCAAAACGCCAAGCCACCGTCAACCACCCCTGAATCCCTGAGTCTAAACTCCAATTAAACCCTGAACCCCTGAGTCCTAAGCCCGATGCCCGAAATTCTCAAACCCAGATTCCCCCGGTCCCGAAGTGCCTAATTGTCGAAAATCCTGCAATCCTTGGAGCCCTTAAGCCCAGAAAACCTAAGCCCTCAACAAGCAGCCTGAGACCCCAAACCCTGAAGCCCTTAATTAAAACCTTAACCCTAAGCCCCTAAACCCTAAGCCCTTTTGCCCCAAACCCTCGAGCCGTGTCAGGAAAGCCGAGGTGGAGGTGGGGAGTGCTTTTTCTTTGGCTTCGGCCTGGGCTTTGGAGGGTTCTTAGGGGTTTGGGGTTTGGGTTTCGGGTTTAGAGGGGTTTACCGTTTAGGGTCTAATCTAGAGGAGGGCTAGAGGGCCTTTGGTGTAGGGTTTAGTGGGGTTGTGGAGGGTTCGAGCACCCTGTTGACTACGGGTCCTAAACGAGCAGAAGACTAAGGCTGAAAACGTGTTCAGACTGGACTACGAGGGTCTAGCGTTTCGGGTGTACGTGTGGCCCCATTACCAGGTACCGTTGCGCAGGGCTTCAGATAGCGGACTGAGGGTGTTTTGGTAGATCAGGTGCTGTCTGGAAAGGTCTTCTGGCTTGTTTGGGGCACAGGCCCGCATCAATTTTTTATCGAGCAATCTTGGTTTCTATCTATTTATCTAGCAGCTAGCTAGCTACTTATCTGTCTGCCTGTCTAGCTATCTATGTCTGAACTTATCTAAGTATCTATCTATCTCCACCTGGTGACTCCACCTTGTAAAGCTCTTGATGTATCCAGCCCGAAATCCTGTAAACCCCGAACCCTAAGCCCTAAACCACCCAACCCCCAAACCCTAAAGATCCTTTTCGAACCCTTGTAGTAACCCTTGGAAATCTGCTGTAGCTCCAAACCCGAAGCGCAAAGTTGTCTCACGCTGCTGCAGGCCACTGACCGAGCTGGGCTCACTCCCCTGCAGCTTGGCTTCAGGATCCAGGACAGCAAACTCTGATATAGGAGACTTAATAAGTACCTATACAATTTCGGGGCTCCTTCTTATAATCATAGATATACCCCAAAACCCTATCCTGTTTATTCAGGCCCTACATTAAGGGTTTGAGGGTTTAAGGTTCATATAAACCCTAAACCCCTACCAGGACCCCGCCAAGTGCCCTGTAATGCAGCTTTTACGCATGGGTATTCAAGGTATGTCAGCGTGTAGTTGGGGTCTATAGGTAAACCCTAAACCCGCCCCTAAACATCCCTAAACTGTAAGGCTTTTTTCAAAGCTTTCAGCCTTACGACTTATCCTCGGGACCCCCTTGGCTTTAGGGTTAACTTTGGGGGAGTTAGGGTCTAGGGGTCCGGGTAGTAGATCTATAGTCCATAGACGTCTGTCGGCCTGCAATTGACCCAAAGCACCCCAAACCACAAGTCCCAACCCTGGGGGCTTTGTAGAAGCCCTCACAGAGCCCCCCCCCCCCCCCCCGCGTCTCAACAAAAAAAACATGAATTCTGAAGCTTCAGGCACTGGGCTGCCAAGGAAGGCTACAAGAAGGAGGTCTTCGATCTCGGGCGTGGGGTTCTGCTTTCAGGGGCGGCTTAGGGTTTGGGTTTAGGGTTTGTTTATGGTTGGGCTTTGCAAGGGGTTTAAAGTCGGGTTCTCTAAACGGTTTCCGGTTTCTATAAAGGGATCTACACATCGCTTTTTTTTCTCGCTTTTGGGGCGTAGAGTCCGAGTCGGACGCAGCCCATTGGCATGCACTTAATTGAGTTGCTTAGTGCGGACCAGTAATCTGACTGTCACCAGTATGGACTCGCACTAGGAAACGGGATTGAGCCAGCGAAGGAAAAGCTGTCCCGCTCCTCCAACAAAATCAAAACGATGGCGCATGGACGATGCCTGAAAATGCACGGCAAAAACAAAAGGTGCTTCGTATTCCATAACCGGCGATCAAAGCACCAAACATGATACGATCCACATATCGGGCCTTAAGAGGTGCAGGATCTTCCTCATGGGTATCAAATGAGGCCATTCCTACACGGTTACAATACCCAGGATGTCTAACACCTTCATCGAGGTGATATCGGGACATCAAACTCAACCATAGCATGAAGGCCACTGGACCTCCACACGCAAATCTAAAGCGTTCCAACATCACTCACTTATATAATCAAGAACAGCTAAGTCAGGATAGCGGAGTCAGCATCATTGGAGCGAAGGCCTGACGAGCCTCTGTTGTGCTTGATGGGGCGCTGCTGGAAAGCCAACGTCATCATGCAGCCGCAGAATTTCTTTACCGACGTATGCGAGCGTGTCCTCCAACCCTTGTGGTGATCCAGATGCCCTCGCTTGACGAGCCTCTGCTCTGCTTGATGCTGCGCAGCTGAAAGCCGCGTCTTCTTGAGGCCAGCCGCCACGGTGAAGTGTGCCAGCGTGTCCTCCAAACCATCTCCACACCCCCAATGTTCATCATGGCCACCATGCACAGCATGTCCTTCGAGCCCATAGGCACCATCGCATCGGGTGTAGTGCATGAGCTGCCAGGTTGCCGCTTGGTGGTGCAGATGCCCTCTCCTGACGAGCCTGTGCTCTGCTTGATGCCGTGCGGCTGGAGAGCCAACGACTTCTTGAAGCCAGTCGCAGACTCCTTAATGGTGAAAGGTGCGAGCGTGTCCTCCCAGCCCGTGTTCAATATGGCCGCTCTGCACAGCATGTCCTTCGAACCCATAAACACCATCACAATAGGTGAAAGGCATGAGCTGCCAGGTTGCCGCTTGGTGATCCACTCTCTCTCGCATGACGAGCCTCTGTTCTGCTTGATGCCGCGCAGCTGAAAAGCCGGCCTCTTCTTGAAGCCAGTCGCAAACGCATCTGCTGTGTAGTCTGCGAGCAAGTCGTCCGAACGAATGCTCAACAAAGTTACCTTACACAGTGTGACTTTTGCGTCCATGTTCGCCATCATGTCGGGTGACGGCAAAACCTGAATGCCCAGCTTGTGCATATAGCACACTTGCCGCTATGCGCTGCTTGCGCGTAGCCGGCAGACGCACCCATGGCGGGTGTTGGGGCTTACAATATTCCTGCCTTGTGCAGGCGATTTGGGCCCTTGGATCTACACATACCGAGGTTGTTAAAGGCACTCCAGAATGGTTCTCTAACAAGGTGCTGTTTTTTTGGGGCTCCAAAGGAGTTTGTATGCGGGTTCATAAAAGGGGCTTAGTCAGTGGTGTATCAGAGGGTGCTCCAAAGGGTGCTGTAATGATGGGTTTGTCATAAGGTTCTTTTAAAACGATCTGTACGGGGTTTATGATCGGGTTCTGTGGAGGTGTTCCGCAAGGGGTTTGATGCAGGTTGAGGGGCTGCAGGGCTTGAGGGTTGAGTGCTTTCAGGAGTGCCATGTGCTGAACGAGAGGGAGTATCGAGGTTTGAGGTTGTAGATGTTGTGGTGATTCGCTGTTTCAGCAGGCGGTGCGGGTGTGTCCGGGATTCATGTGGCAGGAGTTGTGCAGATTTTGGGAGGGCCTCTTGGGTTTTTTCGGTTTAGGGACGTTTCGTGTATTCTCTGCGTGTTCATGTAACAGAGTTCGTTTACTCCTTGCTCCGGCATACGACTGCTTAAACTTACGGCTGACAAGGTGTCTGGGGTTCACCGTTGCTACTAAGTGAGCCTTAGGGTTTAAAGCAACCTCATTTCTGCAACACTGGACCAGGTGATTATGCTCCTGGATGCCGGCGCCAACATTCAGGCTTCGGAGCATATGCCTTGTGCTGGAGTTGTTTTTAAACGACGGAATTTATCAGTAGCCGGGCGTGTCCTGGTGATTCCTGCTGGAACCTCCGCTTGAGTGTTTTTTGTGTTGCACAATGGCTATCCTTATCTAGAGTTTATACTTCTAGGGACGCAATCTCCTGAACCTGAACCTCACAACCCCAATGCAGAAGACAATCCAAAACGCACGCCCGAGCCTGAACCTGTGAACGACAGGCCACAGAAAGTCGGTTCTGTCCATTTAAATATGGGGTATACCCGTATAACCCGTAGCTACAAGAAGACAGATGAGAGGAAGGAGGAGCAACCTGCTTTCAGTGTTCGTCTAGGCTGCCGACGAGGATGGAATGACTCCCATAAAGCTGGCTGCTCTTTTCAACCAGCTCGAGGTGCGGACTACAGAAGCAGAGCTAGGGCTTAAGCTTGCGGGCTTAGCGTCTAGTGCTTGAGGGGTTTGTTTGTTGAGGTTTTATCACGGTTTACGGTCTGTTAGGGTGCAGTGTTCATGGTTCAGGGTTATGCAGTTAGGTTTAAAATCATGCATATGATCGTGTCAGGTTCCCCGCACCATGGTTCTATCAGTCAACAACTTACTACGCAGGTTGCGAGGGTTCAGGGTTTGGGTGTGCTTCCAGGGAAAGTTCTAGTAGACCTTGCAGCAGAAGTATAACTTTAACTCCCTCCGACTCCTACCTCCGGTGCCAACCTCAAGCCAAACTAGTTGCGCCTTTCAGTGTCGGGGTCGGCATAAACAGCTCAATATACCCTCTTAGTCCTGAAATTCTGTGACCGAATAAACAACTTCTGCACTCGTTAAGGCCCCTGTCCCAGCCAGAGATGCAAACATGAAGGCTTCCTTGAGCAGCCAAGGGGCTTACGGAAGGATTTTGTTGACGGTTTCTGTGAATCTTTTTGGACATATTTGTTACCATACTTGCAGCAAGCGGGAAAGACTCGCCTGAAACTTACTCTCTGCGCTGCTCAGGAAGCACGACTTAAGAATGAGAACACGGCTGTGATTCTAAGTGGGTTTACGTTTGTATTTTAGCTGTAGTCGCTCTATCCGTAAACCCGGGTAGAACACTCGGAAGAGCATGTAGTTGGTTCACATGTTCGGGCTTGTAAGGCTTAACCTGCAGACCCCTTACCCAAATGTCTTAAATCCTTAAACTCCATAAACCCTAATGTTTGGATCCCAAGCACTAGGATACAAGCGCTAAGTTCAAAACCCCAAGTCTACTCTTTGTAAAGCGAAAGACCCCTTTACCAGTAGCTGTAAACCCAAGAGCGCAACATCGAGCGCAAACCTTGTAATCCTAAAGCCTGCAGCGAGACCCAGCATAGGTTACGCGCGAGCTCATCGCGAGAGGGGTGGACCCATCTCCGGCATTGGAGTTGGTGAAGAGGCCTCTACGACTCCAGGGTGTTTAGTGGTCTTGTTTCGGGGTTTGACAGGGTTCCGGACCCCTGTGACGGTGTTGCGAGCGGCTTCGAAGCGGTTAAACGGAATGTTCCTCAGATTGTAGAGGGCCTAATAGTGTGATTGCTGCAGTTGTGAATAGCGAGGTCTTGGTCTAAAACATAACGCTGCACAATTCCCGGGTAAAGGTGGCATTGAAGCCCTTTGTGGGCTTTTTGGAGGGTGTTTGTTCTTCTTGTCCGAGGGCAGATGAGGGTTGGTCTGAAGGTCGCTGAAAACGAACAGTAATCAAGTAATGGATGGTTTTAATTCAGGTGACCCTGTTGTGAATGTTTATTTGCACCTCAAGCCCAATGCACTATGAGCCTTAAGCTTAGCCCTAAGCTTGAGCGAGAGCTGTGCATTGCACATGGGGGATACTTACCCAAAGCGTAGTAGTGAAACTCCAACAATAGAAACATTCTACTATCTACTCACTCCTTCACGTCCTCCAGGTTCAGTCGATGTGCCAAGCCGGGTCCTGAGTGACATGCGCAGCAAGCCACACAAATATCTTGGTCGAAGTATCTCCAGGATTCTGGCAATGACCATGATGGTGATGGTGGCACAGATGATGCACAACATGACTGACGATGGACGGCTGTTGATGTTGGTTCTCATCATTGCATAACACTTATCAGCACTGGCATCGCCAGGAATATGACCGTATGAGTCTAGCTGCCTTCACACTTCCCCGCTCAGCCACGTTTTGGATAAAGGCTCCGGAAGCAGCAATTCTACCGGTAGGTATGTTTATCCGGATCCCTGATGCCCCAAAAAGGATACTCGAAGGCTTTCGGTTTACAGTGCTTTTTCAAGACTCAGGGCTCTTGCCAGCTTGAGGGGAAGACACCTCCGTAAGCGTTCGAATTAAATGTAATGCAAAAGAGTTACGAGAGTTTTGGGTTGCTCTTCAAGCAAGCCCAATGCGATTCCAAATTCCAGCACAGGGGTTGTGATTTGACTCACTCATGAAAGCACATAAAACCGTCAATTAGAGACCCCCAGTTCAAGCACCATCATGCTCTCGAATTTTTTCAGCACAGCATAATGTACCCCACAAATATACGAATCGAGTGTGGTCTTCTGTCGCTCCAGGCGGCCACGGCATCTCGTCGCATGGTTCCCTAAACCCCTTCGACAACGCCGCAAACCACCTTTTCAGGCTTCCTTGCTATGGCGTGTGGAAAAAGTGGTGTTAACGGTAGGATCCTTGGGCTACAGGTGGACGCTATCGTATAACTTATATAATGTACCATAACCTACGGCGTTTCGGTTTCTCTTAGAGTGTAGACTCATTACATATCCTCAAAGCAGCAAATCCTTGTAAGCAGCCTCGAAGAGGACGGCGGCGTACCTGAAGGAGGCTGTGGCCTCCTCTGCAGCAGCATAGTGAGTGGCGTGGTGTGGGTTTCAGGCTTCAGTTTTAGAACTTGGGGGGTTTATGGAATATTGGTTCAGGCCGCTACACATTACAGAAGCCTGTATGACACGCACCCGAGAGGAACATTGTGGAACACTGACTTAATTGTAGACTTACAAAGCCTTACAAGAACCATTTTAAGGGAACCTTCAAAAACGATATCAGTGTTGCCCATATCCATATCGAACAGGCAGGAGTAACCTGAGGTTCAGGGTCTGTAGGCCTGTGCCCGAGCTGCGCCAATTCCGCACTTTTCCAAGCCAGTTCTCGGTCGACACATCGCTGCGAAGTTAAAGAAAGAATCCAGGTGGTGGGCGTCTACAGGTTTTCTTTGCCATCTAACCCTCGAAACCGTGCTTCACATGGGTTCGGGTATAAAGGTTCGGGGTGTGGCTCAGGGCTTTTGGAGCCTGCGCCCTACATATTCAAGGGTCGCAGAATAACTCTTTACTATTGAAAGCCCGGACGCTAAACCCCGGAGCGATTCTCTGAAGCCCTACACCGTTCAAAGCTGTGTCACAATTATTGGCCGAAGGGCACAGAGTAAGTACCCTGTCTGGAATCAACTTAAAGCCCATTATCGAAAGAGTTGCTCGAGACCCCATTGTCAAGTCGGGTTAGATTTCGAGGGAGGGTGCACCGGCAAAAAGACCATCGACATTCTTCGAGACTTATACGGTCCAAAAATCTAAGCTCTACAGGTCCGGAACCTTCAAGCGGTAAACTCCAGCATGTGATTGCTCTCTACTCCCTGTTCTCCCCAATTGAAACCATGCACATCCTTATTCCACACTAGCATAGCATAGCCCTAAACTTTCAACCCACAGCCCTATCAGGGTATAGCTTCAAACACTCATTGCCAAGTTCTCCTAAGCCTACGAGCTCCTACTGCTTCGTGGAGTCTTTCTACGAAGCCCCAGTATAGAGTTCCCTGGGCCTTTCCCGCAAAATTGTAGGGTTCAGAGTTTAAGGTAGTTCTTTGTAGGGGCTTTGGAATAGCGAGCGACACTGTAGAATACAAACCTATAATGTAGGGACCTTAATCATTAGAATAGGGTTTGCGGGGGATAGTCTACTATAATTGCAATAGGGAGCCCCAATCTCCTATTCTAGTTATAAAGGCCCGTACATTACGCCCTTGACTTGGTGTCGAAGTTGCCGCCGTTCCGCAGCACGGGCCCAGACGCAGACACACCACACCCAGGAGGAAGTTTTCCAGTGGGATGCCAAGGGATGGTCCTTTTTGGGGATCGTAGGGCTGAAAGGATCCCTTGTGCTAGGGACCCGTGCGCTCATGTAGGATCTTCATGGACCCTTCGGGGAGTGTTGAGGGTTGCAGGGTTCAGGGTTTTGGTGTTCAAGGGTTTTGTGCTTCGTTCAGGATTTAAAACATTTTTCCATGTTCAACGTCAGGTAGTGTGAGGCCGTCAGGGCTGTCAGGGAGACCGGCATTTGCGGTGTTTCGGGGTTTGGGGAACCTTTTGTGGCCGTGAGAAGGGTTCGGCTTCTTAGAGACTATGTAAGGAACTGCTGGCTCATGATGGTTGATTCAGGCTTCGTTTTCCACTTAGACTAAATTATGCTGGACTTGCTTGAATGATGGAAACGCTGACTGCCGAAGCCATGAAGGTTAGTGCGAAAGCCTAACTGCTAAATTTCGAATCCGCCCAAACCCACGGCTTTCACCACATCGCTCTATCTTGCCCCAACCGTGACAGGCAGCCAAACAAGAGAAATGATGTCAGCTGTTCCTTGGCAGGCGGCCCTCGAAGAAGTGATTGGATTTTCTGGGTTCCACCTAAACTGCCTGCCTATAATCCCAGGTAGGTCTTGAAAGTCCTGTGCAAGATCCAATTGCCAGAAAAGGTGCTACATGAGGGAACAGCCCTGGGACAAGTATCCTAGCTTAAAGCCTGCACGGATCTTGAATATGCTGGCCGAAGCCGTACATTCTGAACCTTGTAGACTAAACCCTGAACGTGCCTGAACCCTACACATCACGCACATCCATGGAGCAAGAACCTGGCCGAGGCTTCAGACATGGGAGCTGTGCACAGCTCAGTCTGCTCAGACACTCCCAAAAGCAGCGTTTAAGGATTCATAGTGTTCCGTTTCAGCTTGGTCTGGCCGGGCCCTCCCGGAAATCCTTTCATTGCGGCTGTTCTCTCGCTTTCGGGATCCATAAGTTTTATGGCCACGAAGCAAGCACAGCAAGGTTTCGGAAATACAGTGCGCATGCTCTTGAAATTATAAGCTTCGTTTCCAGGGATCCGTAGAGAATATCATTGGGAGGCCTTGAATTTTACAGTGGGTTCCTCAGCATGCCATGCGCTTCGTCACTTCCCCTACTAGTAGGTCGTAGTGAAATGTCTTTCTATACAGCTACTTCAGGGTCCTTGCCACCGGACCTGGGTGCGGGGGGTGATGATGCTGGTAGGGACTCCTTGTGCACTTACTACCTATAGGTTACATGGTCTTCAAATTAAAGCCCTAGCCCAGCACGAGAATAATATTTCCATGGCACGCGACTAACCTAAATCATGTCTGCAAGCAACAACTTGCAGCAGATGTCCTGGGATTTGAGTGGGCTTTGCGGTTTATTGGCTCTTCTGTGCTATATAGTCCGTTGAACTGATAGAGGCTTCGTCAACTACAGGGGTGATCAAACGGCCCAGGCATCCTCAACTCGTGATGGCAGCTTCGTCAAGTTCTGACTGGGTTTCGGAAAAGCCCTGAACCCAAACGTTAAACGTTGCTGAACCTCAACCCGGAAACCACAAATTAAGCCGTACACCATAAAGAAAGCAACAATGAGCGACGGGGTTGAAATTACACTGCAGTGGGTCCTTTAGATGTTCTAGAAGGCTTCTTCAAGGGTTAGCTATTTTTCTTGAGAAGGATTCTATACGAGTCCTGTATACGGGTTCAGATATGAAGGTTTGAGATGTTGCTTTGAGCGTCCAGGTTTCAATTGTTGACGCTTTTAGCGTGGAGGGATGCTGAGTTAATTTGTTCGGCTTTGGAGTGCTTTAGGCAATCCTTGCCTAGGACAACCAAAACAGGTTAACCTCTCAGGGCCAACGGACTCAGCAACTAGGCCTATCGTCCCTACATCAGGCGCATTTCTATGGTAGAATTAGACCAGGTCAAGACGTACACGTTGAAGATCAAGCTGGCCAAGAAGATCAAGCAGCGGCGCACTTAAATTGACCAGCTTGCTCTGTCTTGAGTCATGCCCCAGCCTGTGGTTTTTCGTTGAGGGGGGGAGGGGGGCGACTCTAAACTAGTCTGGCTGGTTACAAAAGTGGCGCCCTAAGTTCTATGCTGGTGGGCTAGAATCGAAAATGAGCGGAATTAAGAGACCAGAGAACCACCCGCAAGACGAGTACAAACTTGAGCTTGCATAAGGCCCGGTCAGACATATGACATGGTACTTGAGGACAATCTGAGGACCTGTCCAGAGGCCTGGCGCATGCACAGCCTTTATCAGAGCGCAAGAGCAACAGCTTCTTCCACCGTCGCATGCTAAGTTTTGGTGCATCCCATTTTGTAGCTAGCCCTCCCTCTATGTTGCAGTTGTCGTGTAACGTACCAGAAGCACTAAACTCGAAACATTCCGAAACACTGCAGAACAAAGGAACCATTCGTGGCTAGGCCTGACAGTTCATGGGCACCTAATGGTAACTTTAGCTTCATGGTTGCCATAACTGTACCGGAAATGACCAAGAGCCCACTTTAAGTTACTAAAGTACTTCTTGATACTAGTACAGTCTATTCTGGCAAGCCATATTCAGACTTCTATTTCGTTCGTATGAAATCTTCAGGGTTCATGTGGATCCAGAGACCTTGCTTGCATAGTGAGGTATCTGCACCCCTGGCTTCGGGTGCAGGGTGTGGGGTTTAGTATTAATGATGGTGGTAAAGCCGCCCCCATACCCCCAACATCCGAAGTAAAAGCCCCAAACCCTACAAGACAAAACCTCGAGACTCATGAAGCGCAAAACCCAAAACTCTAGTCTGACTCCACTGAGGAACCGCCCTTTGCCGTGCGAAGCTCGAATTTTTGTGAAAGTCTCGTATTCAGTCTTGGTTTCCCGAGCTTCCTGTGGGGTCTGGACAAGGAGAATTTTTTGGCCGGGCATCTAATCGCAGAATTCGATAGGGACACGTTCCGGGTATTATCTCTGCCTCAGGCCATCAGGCTTCACGGAGTTCGGATTGCGTTGAAACGGCCGTTTAGGGTTTGCACGGTTCAGGAGTGCTCTTTGTAAGTTCTGTTTGGGGTTTAAAGCTTGGTGTTGTTTGGGGTTTGGCCATTGTGCCAAACTTGCGACGATAAGAACCCGGACCTGAACTCCAAACCCAAAGGCCCCAGGGACCCTGAGCCTGCAGCCCATGCTCGGAGGTCAGGCCCCCCCCCCAACCCTGGTGAAACTCGTCCGGCTCGTTCCGAACAGATCTCCTGCCAAGTCGATCCGGAGAATTAAATCGACACGAAGCAGATTGAGATAATGTAGTTTAGAGGCTAAGGCGTTGTGGGCTTAGGCCTTTGAGTCCGAGGCTTCGGGAACCCGAAACCCTTGCATTAAGACCCCGACAGACGGACCCTGGTCCCGACAGATCCAAAGCTAGACCGCGCAAGACACTTCTGAGCTACTATACCTGCCGGATTTGCTTAACTAGTACACGGTGGTGTCTCTTGCTAGTCCCGATATGTCTATACTATAAAATCCCCCCAAGGATACCCCCAAACCCGACTCTCTGCTAGTGTTCTAGAGTTGGAGTCTCGGGAGCTCGGAGTTTAGTAGCCACCATGATCCTTTTTACATACACTGTAAAGCAGTATAGGGCTCTTATACTAGAGATGAGGCATATATGGCCTATGTGCGCATCACCCATAATCATGGCTACTTCAGGCCCCCTTTGCGGGGGGGGTTGACCCTAAACCCACATATATCCGAAGCCACCTACTCAAACTGCCCCAAACCTTACCTCAGGCAGTGGTTTCGTCTCAAAACCGGCACCAAGATCCGTATCTTGCTTGCATGGCCGCGGTCGTTAATATAGGGGCCGAAATATGTACTAGGGTTCGTTTAAAGCGGTCTATAAGGGTTCCTATAAGGGATCTATATACTATAATACCGGGGCTTAAATAGTTACCAATATGTATACTATCTTGGTGGTTTCTAACTATAGATATAATGGGCTCCCGAAACCCTATTCCGATGTTTAAGGCCCTTATATTATCCGTGTTGCAGCGGATATAAGTCTTACGAAATTTTCGATTCTGTTGGGGTGCGGATCCAGGGAACTCAGCGACCAAGCCTTCATCCCAACACCCTGCGAGAACGGATCGCGGAAAACCCTAAAGCTAAAAAGCTCCAAATCCATCAGCAGGGAAGCCCTAAAACCTGTAGCCGTTTAAGGGTCTGCAACCATAAAGCCGAATGCTTGGAATCCAGACGTGCTAGAATGCCAGAGACGAAAAGTCTCAGTGTCGAAACCTCTCGCAAAGCCTGAGATAGGACTCGAAAGCGCGAGTTAGTAGCAGCAGATTCCTGAAGTTGAAGAGGACTGAAACCTAGACTCTGAAGCCCGCAAGCCTGGCTGTAGTAGAACATACCACCAACCTCTGGTCTGATTGTTCAGGCTTCGACATGATCTGTCTAGCAAACTGGGATAGTGGATCAAGCCGGTGTAAAAAGAAGCGCTCCGAATATGATGGTGTGTCCATGCCAGACCCCATAGACCCTAAACCCGAAGCTGAACCCCGATCCTAAGCCCCATAAACCCCGAAGCCTCAACCCGAAACTGAACTCGTGGGTTTCTGAGGCTACAACAAGTTCCGCCGCCATTGGCCTCTCGGCCTGAACCCGCTGTGTTTGCAGGGGCTTTCGGGGCACTGAGCAGGTGTTCTGATGATGCTCAGCGGGGTTTACCGGGTGGAGGAGACGGAGACGTTGAGAATAATGATTAAGGTTTTCACTCGGATTTATGGGTCAAGGTTCAGAAATGGGTCGTGAAGTGGGATTTAAGGCTTTGGTGGCCGTCTCAGGTTCAGGGTCAGGCGGATATCGTGTATTAAAGATGTGGTATGTAGGAGACAGATGACAGAAGACAGGATGTTGGCTTCTAGAGTCTAGGGATGCAGCAAGCACCCGCAGCTGGACCCCACCGCAGAGCCCTCAACCCAGAACCCTCGAAGGCCGCAGCCTGGCCAAGGTTTAGGGTGTCAGGTTTGGGGGTGTCGTTGCATGAGTGAAAAGTTTGCTTGAGACTGTGTCGCAGACAGTGCAGGTATTGCGCAGGGTCTTCCATCCACCGCTGGTTCATGAATAGGGTTCGAACTTGGAACCTCCCCAAGGGTTTAGGGCCTCGCGTCTTAAGCTCTCCTTTGGCATTCCTGTTGCTTTGAACCCAGTACCCATCTGTCGCACGTTGTTGGGCCCCTGAGGTTTAGTGACTATAGTGCTCGGGGATTTAGGTTTTCAGGTCCATCAACTCTTGCTCTTATTCCTTATGGCGTCGGTTTAGTATCGAGGTTTCGGCTTCAGGAAAGAATCTGGGGCTTGGGCGTTCCCAGGCCTTGAAACCTCGATTTGACACCGTTCAGGGTCAGTTTCAGGGTCCCAGAGTTTAACGGGATCTTTTGAGTAAAGGCTCCGAGTGTTTCACTCCCATACTTAAACTCCAAGCTTGACTCCAAGCTGCAGACCAAGGCGCCGTGGCAAGATTGGCATCTGAGGGGCTGCGCTGATGGGAGCTTTGGAGGATGTGGGACCTGCCTGTGTGAAAATGCCGCTGGGCACGTTTGGGTTGAGACCTGCCTGAGTAATACAGGGGGCCTTAATAACTAGAATAGGGTTTGGGGTTACCTTCTACTATAATTATAGCAAGGAGCCGAAGTAGAAGAGGTGATTATTTACATTCTGTCATGATTATTTACATTCTGTCATGATGATATTGAGGACCCCCCCCAACAAAGAAAACATAATATAGGTACTTATTTGGGCGCCTACGACCCGGGAGGCGCCGAGGACTTTCTGAGGCTGCTGGTACCAGGTTTTGCCCGAAATGAAGGGTATTAAGCGGCCATGACATACTTCCCAGGGGCTCCAAAGTAGTTCCTTTTTGGGGGCTACTTTATATGATTCTAAATATGAGCCCCAAAAAGGAACTACCATGGAGCCTGTGGGTAAAGTTGTTGTATGGCCTGACGGGCTGGTTTTGAGGCGAACCGGGTTCAGAGCCTCCCGATGTTCTCGTGACCTCAGACCCCTGACCTCAAGCCCTCTAAATCCCAAAAGAACCTATCCTACCCTTGGACCTTGAACAGCCCGCAATCCTATCGAAACCTTAGGCTTTGTCCTAACTGTGTGAGCAGCCTTAAATCACTCAAATCCTACCTACACTCTGAGCAGCCCTTCCAACATGATCACTGCTCTTTCCCGCAGCACGGGTACAAGAGCCATTGCTGCCCTCCTCTGGCTGTCCCGCCAAGAGCAAACAGGAGGCCGGGGAAGTGGAAAGGATCAGGGACACTGACAGATTGAGGGTTTAGTTAGGGCTTAATGTCGGGCACCAACTTCAGAAACAAGGCTTTGTGAATACGTTCACCAGCATTGAATAGTCGGGATAATGGTCACCGTAGTTATGAAGCGGTTACTCGGAACTCAGAGATGGACAAATCCATGATGCTGAAAGATAAGAGCTGGAGCCATGACCTTAGAATGCTGCATTTGGCTTTGAGTGTTGCTTTCTTCGCAAGGATTCTGATATCGTCATTTGCTGCTGGTGCTCTCTTTCATGCTGCTGCGACTGTGATGCTACTTCTGCGACTGCCACAGCGATGACAAGGGTGCAGAAGCGCCAACGACAACGAGAACACCACTTATGCCACTGCCAGTACCACCGGCAGCAGCAACGCTCTATGCAGTAATTTCAGGACCTTGGGCTTCCTGCATACGAGTCCCATATCACTTAGTGTAACTAACAGTCTAATCTAGCATAGGATCATAAGATAGTATAAGATGTTCTAACGTAATAGAAGATACCCAAAGTTCAGAAGACACTCCGAATGCTATCCACGTATTCTGACCACATACAGCCCATATCGATGAAGCCTTTAGCTGGAGGCCTCGGACAAAGACATGGGTGCTGCCGGCAGCCCAGAGAAGCCACCAATTCACCTCTCAAGCTTGACTGGGAGTTCTCCTGCTGAAGCTCGCCGATAGGGTCTTTCGAGCTTCAGGGCCTTAAGCTGGTTCAGGGAATTAGGCCTTTAAAACTGAGGCCTAAAGACGAAACCCTACAGGTTCCATAGGACCTCTAGGCTTCGAAGCTTGACGTGAGAGTTGCAGAAAGATACGGGAACCTCATAAAGATCAGCCGCAATAAGATTCCTAAACAAAAGGACCGTAGAAGGTCTTTGACTATAGCCCTGCGTTTACCGCACAAAACGTTCGACCATTTAGAGTGTGGGGCTTTTGGCTGCTGGCATTCCACAGACTTTTTTTGTGGTTCGGATAGGTGTGTCTGCAAGAGAAACGGTGTGAAATCATCACTTCGAGTCCTTAATGCGCGGGCCTGAATGACTTAAATAATATAGGGGCCTAAATCATTGCCAATACTTTTTTGTGGGATTCACTATCATAATTACAGTATACTGGGCCTCGAAACCCTATTCTAATTTGATTATTAAGGCCCTAGATTAGGATTTTTGGTTGTATATGAGAAACAACTACAATACCCAGACAGAGACGCGAAATAGATTTAAGGCCGAGACCCTAGCGGCGTAAGCACAAAACCTTTAGGACTTTAGGCGCTTACCACAAAATCAACAGCGGCCTTAATGGTTGTAAAACCGGAGCACGGGAAAATACGTTTGGATCCATCAGGAATGTGATTGCTATGTTGCTCACTGTTTTACTAGATATGCTCTGCCGATTTTTTTTGACCTTGCATACCCACCATCAGATCGCATTGGTTTGCTGCACTTCAGATCTAAGAAAAGGGTTCAGCGCCAGAAGTTTCTGGACAATCAGGTCAAGACCTACACGCTCAAGATCAAGCTCGCAAAGAAGATCAAGCAGTCGTGCACCCAGATATGTTACTCATGAGTAGGTTGGCGTAGGAAAGCCCTAAGCCCTGAACCCCAAACCCGAAGCCCATGACCCTGAATTGCCCCAAATTTCGAAAGCCTGCTTGGAAATGTAGGCTTCATCTTGTATGAGTACATACGGCACAAGTACCGGACTCCAGCGAACAATTCGCTGTCCGCTGGTGCAGTTGTTCGGGGTCTACACTTTCGGGCATGGGGTGTAGGCTTCATTATCTCGGGTTTAGTGCGTCGTTGATGATGAGAGACATGTCGTGTGATTTTGCAATTGCACATCGGGAAGCTGTGTCTTTGTCCAGGGGTGGTTTAGGAAATCAATTAAACAAATGTGGGGCTGAAAGCATTCACACCTAAACACGGCACGGCGAACCGTCGGAAGTCGGAAGGCTCTGGAGCTCACTTTCGATTGGTTCACAACTCCTTCGTTTGCCTAGGTTGAGTTTGAAGGATTTCAGGACTACGGCATGCGGTGTGCAGCGTCAGGGTTTGGGGCCTAGGTTAAGCTTGTTGGGCTTGAGGTTTAGACACTGGATGCTTCTATCCAGCTGCTGAGGAATCGCCCTCTGCCGTGGGGGAGCCAAGAGAGCAGTTGCCTGTAGGATTTCTTTACTTCTCACGGCTTCCGAAAGCCTTAAAGTCTACCTTAACCCCAATTAACCTACATGTTGCAGGATAAGGCAGGCACGATAACGAGCCCGAAGAAGGGTTTTGGTATACCCTCCACCAGAAGATTCATTGAAGTGCTCCTACAGTTAGAACCCTCTCAGTCTTAGGGCTTCGGGTTTGGGGCTTTGAGGGTTTGAGGACCAGGGTCTGGGGCCTAGGGCACGGATGCTATAGTGTCAAGCAAGTTTGGGGGTGCTGCGTTCAGGGTTCACGGTTGAATCTCCCCAGACCCTAAACCCCACACCCCAAACCCCCAAACCCTAAACCCCGAGCCCACAAAAGCTATCCGCTTTGCTAAGGCAGTGGTTTCGCCTGAAGACTGGCACCAAGATCCGCCCTCCGTCTGCATTTCGACGCCGGATCCCCTACTTAGTAGTAGAGTAGGTAACCTCTGACTCTAGCCATTTTAGTTGGAGGGTCTCTGGAACAGGGTTTTGGGGTCAATCTAGACTTCGGAAACGCACCTAAGAAGCTTTTAGGGGTACTAGAATCTCCAGGTCGCAGGTTAGGGTTGCGGGTTTGGGCTCGAAGCCCAGAGGATCCGTAGATATGAACTTTGTGGAATGAGGTCCCAAGGACCATCCTTGTTCTGGTTTTTGGGACCTATAGATACCCTATTGTCGTATTAAGGGACCATCTAGGAAAGGAGAATATCAGACAACCGCTACTTCCGGAAACTCCGCACCCCGGCTCAAGAAGCCCCAGCACCCAAAAGCCCCATAAAGCCTGCATTCCCTGAGGCCCCACGCGCCCATCTAGTATATACTTAGGCATACTTAGGCCTTAAAGTGTTTCCTGTCTAGGCAGTTTAAGGCCTAAGCAGATACTATGTAGGCACATGGAGCCTTCGGGATTGGGTTTCAGGGGGTTTTAGGGTTCTAACTCCCCTGAAGCCGATATTCCCAAAGCTGGATATGGTAAGGACACCAAGAATATGATCCTAAAGCTTCCACGCTAGAAGAAGTCTGCAAGTTAACCATTTTGCAGGGTTTAGTCTTTGAGGCCTCAGGGTCTTGGGTTTATAGTACCCTCGATACAGCCCCATGTAGTTCTGCTGTGCCCGTTGTTGAGGCTCCGAAAATTAGTCCCAGACTGTCGGTCTTCAATCCTGTGAACTGTTGTGTTACTCGGTTGTTTCGGGGCATGCACATACTTATGCCGAGCACGTACTGTCCCTTACCCTGCTATTCTGTAGGGATTTGGGGTTTGGGGCTACACGGAGACCTAAACAATAAACCCTGAACCGCTAAACCCAGCCAAGGCTACAACAAGTTCCGCCGCCACTGGCTACCTGGCCGAATCTGTGCAATGCATGCCTGAGCTTGCTCATGCGATATGGTGGTGGAAACTAGTTGGTATACTTATAGTAGCAGACTCTACCATGCGGGATTTATGTACCGGGAGTGAGGAAGCTTCGCTTAAAGAAAATGGATGACTCCCTCAACCCCAAACCCTATAGGCCCTAAACCGCTAAACGCTCCGCAAAATCGGAGCCCTAAAGCGAAAAGGTGTGGAGCCCCGAACCCTAGCCCTAGCCCTATAGCTCCAAACTTTCTGCAGAAGTCAGGCCGTAGGGAAAATCTGGCTTGAAACCCTCTAATTGCTTTGGAGTGCCCAGAGCCTTAAGGAAGATACCCTAAATCATGATAAATCAAGAAATACTAACCGAGCATACTGAGGATCCACTAAGGATCCCTCTACAACTTAGGGTGTGTTCTTTCATGGAGAATTTTTGGAGCAGTTGAAGTTTTGGGGTTTCCTTGAGCTATGAAAATACAGTGCGAATTGAAGCTGAATGATCGGCACCTGGAGTTGCGGGTGAAGCGTCGCTTACGAGCGAATCAGTCGAGAGCAGCGAACTGATTCCAGGAGCTCGCACTGATTCCACGAGCTGAAGCGTCCTCTGTTCCCTCAGGGTCCATGTGCCATATAGTCATATGGTATATACGTAGGCCTCTAAAGAGTTCCTGTTTAGGTTTTTAAGACCGAAGTATATACGAGTTGGGTACATTGACTCTTGGAGGTTTGTCAGGTACCAAGGGTTGGTGCCATCGTTCGGAGAACGTGTTGCTTAGATGGGGGGTTTGGGTGCTCATGGGTAGTCAAAAGTCGGGTTAAACGCACAGTATTTCGAGTTGCGGTTGTAAGTATTGTTTTCTGGGAAAGTGGTTGCACCCTAGATAAGCTTCTGAAAAACTGCGCCAAAAATCCGGAAGTCTGCTCCCCGCCCCAGCACCCCAAAACCCCGTTAGCCGTTGACACTTACGCTGTAAGGTTTTAAGAGCCCCGCCTCCGAATCTCAAACCTAAGCCGTGAGGCTTGAAGCCCCAAACCGAAACCCCAAAATCCAAACCCTGCACCCAAAACCCCTAAACCTTAGACCATAAATCAGAACCACCCTAAAGACCCCCCCCGAAGTCTCAGATCACCGCCAACAAGTCAAGCAGTCCTGCTGCGCCCTGACCCTCAGGCTCCATGTGAGCATCGGACAAAACCTCCGTAAGAGCTAACATGACTAGAGCGCAACTGAGATGGTGAAAAACTAGGGTCTAGTAGGAAAACCGATAGGGGCCGACCCATGTTCTCGGCATGGCATCTTGTAGTTGATCTCTGCATAACCGATAGGGGCCGACCCGAGATCTCGGCATGAGCAGGTCGAACAATAGGTTTAGGCCGCCGCTCATGTGACCATTGAACATAGACTTATGCTTTGGAGGTGTACCTACGTTACATCTGTATATTTATATCCATATGCATGTTCATATTCATATATAGGTATTATAGGTACATGAAGCCTCATGGTAACTCTACGAGCCGCAGTCTGAACCTTAACGCTCTAAATTCATGGTCTCGCGACACTCCAGACCTTAAGCCCTTAAACCCTAAATCCCTACATGCCCAAACTTATACCCTAAACCTCAAACCGTACCTAGGCGCCGTGGCAAGATCGGAATCTGAGAGCCTCACGACGACGGGACATGCCAAAGGGACAGCTGAGCGAAATAGTGGAAGCTGTTCGAGCTGTTCGGGCTTACTTGGCATTGGTGGTAATGCGAGGTTTACAGTAAGGGGCGACGACTACAACAGCAACAGCAACAGCAGCAACAACAGACAACTACTGCTACCACTACTGCTACTCCTACTCCTCCTCCTACCACTACTACTACTCCTCCTGCTGCTGCTGCTGCTGATCTTTGCTGCTTCGATGGCCGCTTGGGCGATGCACTGTGCTTACTTCTGTTTCCGTCCGCGGTCGCCTCGGACTGAACCTCAATGAACAAGGCTTGCGGCATGCAACATCTTTGAAGCACCCTGTAGATACTTTAGATGATACCCTCAGCCCTAAACCCGGTGGATCATACTTTCATCATGGCTGAACCCAGACCTCGAATCCTGGCAGTGTGCGCCTTACATCCTAAACTGGCCACGGAATATATTGTGGCTTAGGGGTTTAGGGTTTTCATGCTCATGATCTAAATCGTAATCCCAAAGCACCATGCCCTGTACCCCAAGCCCTTGAACGCATAGAGGAGAACTAATCCGGTGCTCAACTCGCATCACTGGTTGTTCCCGATCAGTCGTGTCGTGTTTTATTGTAAACCCTAAGTGGCTAGTCAAGAAATTATGTCGTTTTGGATCTACGCGGCTTCTAGCTGGAATCCCGTCGGTTTTTTCTGGGCTCAAAGCGGTCCGGCTTCGGGTTCTCCTGAGCCGCGAACAAGTCAATGAAGCGAAGCTTGCCTGAACGAAGTCGGGTTCGAGGCTTTGGGTGTTTTGTTCAGAGGTTCTGTTCTGTGTTCTTTTAAGGGACTTAACAGGGAGGTACTACAAGCGGTTTTAGGGTCAAGGCGGTAAGGTTGAGTTTGCGTTTGGGAGGGTTGAGTGGGGGTATAGGATTTTGGGGTTGGTGGTTTTGAGTTTTGGGTTGTTTGGGGTTGGGGTTGA
This sequence comes from Symbiodinium sp. CCMP2592, assembly GCA_905221615.1. Lineage (NCBI taxonomy): Eukaryota > Dinophyceae > Suessiales > Symbiodiniaceae > Symbiodinium > Symbiodinium sp. CCMP2592. Next base: position 495,029 of record CAJNDT010001458.1, read on the forward strand.
GGGATTGGGGCTTGGGGGAGTTTTCAGATGACTTCAAATCAGCGAAGCATTTAATACTGTTTTCCGCTCGGTTTTGAGAGGCTGCAATATTGGATTTCGTAGTAACGTCAAGTCGGCCTCAATAAGTAGAGTGGGGCTTTATTGAAGTGTTTATTCAGAGCCTCGTATTACGTTTTCGTGTACGTACGACTTGGAGGGTTCTTTGTTGCAGAATCTTTAATCGGTGTCTCGTTACTCCGACCTGTTCAAGCTCAGGTGCCTCAGGCTCACAAGGGCTCCTTGGTATCATCATACTGTAATATCCCCCGAACCCAATTCTAATGATACAGGCTCTGGTATTAACAGGGCTTTGGTGAGTGTGCATAGGGCTCCCCAGGAATCGAATCGTCAGTGAGCGCATGTTGAGGGTGATGCGGTTTTGCAACCTTTCAGCTTCTGTTTTGGCTTAGGAGCGCTACACAGGCTAATCTCTCGCAGATTCACCTGTTGCGTTTGTCTGTCTATCTATCCGTAATGCTGTGGGACAGGCAGAACATGGTTGTGCGGGGAGTCCTCGGTTCATCTACGTATAAGGCTTTCCCTAGAAACACAAGCTGAACAAGCCTTGGCATGGATGGTCATGAAAGCCGGGGCAACCCAAAACTTGTCCTAGCCAGAAACGGATCCATCCTGGAGTTCGAAATGCTCGCCGACCAAGAGGAAGCCGCCAAACTCTACCTTCCCCACAAGGGGCTCCTACACCTCCAGCCCCATTAAAAGAGACCCCAAGAGGTCCAACACCAATCCCCCCCCCCCCCCCCCCTCAACCCCTCCCAAGCTCAGGCCTGGCTTTCCTTCTGACGCTCCCTTTCATCCTCAGCCAGGCGGGGAGCCCAGGTCTATGTCTAAGGTTCAAGGTCAGAAGGACCTCAGTGTTCCCATTCTGGGGTCCCGGTATAGAGGGTTCTGCTGTTGGAGGCTCGGGATGCCTTTGCCTTATCATCTGAAAATCCCCAATGGAGCCTTAGAAGTCCATGAAGGAGGAGTTCTGCGTCTCCGTACAGCCCTCATCAAATGACGCTTTCTCGTAAGCCCGAAAAACTGCCATAATCCCTATAAGCCCTAATCCCTAAGCACTATCAGCAATCGAATCGCAGCGAAGGCTCGCAAGGCTTCCTCCCAGCCTGATGAGCATGCGGTGGCCTCACCGCCGTTGTAGACGGTTTAAGTTGAGGAACCTCGTAGTCCTTAACCATGCCCTCAGCCCTAACTTTGGAGCGATTCGGGACCCTAACTTTTTGAAGAACAGTTATGAATGTAGCATGTAAGGGTAAGGTTTAGGTGATTTTCGGGTTTAGGGAGCGCTTTGCCGATTAGGTTGGAGATCCTTGAAGGTGTGGCTCTCCGGCTATGCAGGTGTATGTGCGCCAGTATCTATTCCTTAAGATATGCGTTTTTTATGCCTGAACACTACTTGGAATCCTGGTTGTTTTATAAGTGGTTAACATAGTTATGTGGAGTTGTACCCTAGTTATTAAACTGTTATAAGTGAGTGTTAACCGTCTATTAAGTGATTACATGTTCCTATAATACTTATATCTTTTATGTTATGTTACTAAAGTTAATATTTTGTTAGCTAAGTAACATAATTAACTTAACCTTTTATAAAAGTTAGGGTGAGTTACATGGAGTTATGGATGTTGAAATATAGGCTTTAAGAATACGAAATTCATACATGGAGATGTAATATTTCAATGACATGTATTCTGATTTGTGGTGCATAATTCGTCGAGTGCACTGAAGGTATAAGATAAGAAATCATGGGTTTTAGAATGGAATCGAAGTTTTTGCTGAATGTTATCATTGATTTTGAAGATTATAGTATGGACTGCCAGAGATATATGTTGTTTGCTTTTAGCAAATAATTTATCAGAGTTGTTGTTCGATTTTTTGTATTTGGCATTGCATGTGTGTGATCATGGGAGCCAGACGGCCATAGCAGTGTGCTCATGTCTTTGTATTGCATGGTATGTTTGCTGCAGCCACCCGGCCATAGCGAGTGCCAGCTACAGCTTTCCACGTCCACCATAGCTTCCAAGCATGGTGGAAATTCGTGCGGCCATCCAGATAAAGTACGAGTCGGAGAGGCCAATCCTCATCCCCAAGGATCTGGTGAAGCTGTCCAAGGACAAACAGTGGCTCCAACTTCGGCCCACTTCCCAACCCATAATTGAGTTGCTCACAGGCCAGAGACCCGACAAGAATGCCAGTCTGTCGGGTTCTACGGCCATGGCCAATCTCATCAAGAAGAGGAACCAGAGCTTCGACCAACCAGCAACACCAGCAGAGCAACTTTTCGATGCTCCAGAGCCAGGCTCAGGAAAGAAGTCGACCAGAAAGAGGTCTCTTCCAGACAACCAAGAAGAAGAAGTTGCCATGGACATCAATGGTTCCAAAGTCACCTGCTTGATGAGTGGCAAGAGGCCAAGGAGGTGCGATCTCACCATCCAACTCGAACAGCACCAGATCGAGACCATCATCAAGACCATTCGCAATGATGAGGATACGGCCCAAGTCCTCGGCCAGGCCAAAAGAAGCTACAAGAAGAAAGCCAGGTAGTAGCCACGACCAGTCCAGGAGTGACTCTTCCAGACTCTGCCAGGCCTTCGCAGGAAAAGGCTTGCTGCAGAACAGTTTTGCAAGTGTCAAGTGTTGAAGGGATGCATACAGTTTTGTTTGCTTTATCGTCTGCCTGCAGCCAGTATAGGCCATCCATGCATATCCATGGTCGCAGAACCATGCCACTGTTGAACCCGACAGATATATATGCAGGTGGTTAGAATCCAGCAGTTCCAGACGAGCAGAAAGAAGTTGCCCGGCACAGCCACACTTGAATTCCAGATAGGATATACCAGACAAGGCCACAGCCGCACAGAAGCCAGAAGCCATGGCTGTCCCTCCAGCTGTGGTCCAAGAGGTGGAGGCCATTGTGAATGGCCGCGAGCCAGTGAACACCAGAGTCACCAAGGTCTTGCAGGTGCTGGAGCACCATGGCCTCTGCCAGCAGCAGACCTTGGTTCCAAGCCAAGTTCTTTGCCACCCCTCCAACCGGGGAGGGCAGATGGTGTCCCACTTTGACGTTTGGGCCAAGGGACACCAACTCTTGGCAGTTGGCCTGCAAGTGCATCTGCTCCAAGGGTCCATTTGTCTCCAGATGTCCACGGACCCCCAAAAGCGCCAGCAGCAGGTTTGGAGGAACCAGCAGCTGGTCCAGGAGAGCAAGGGCTCCCTGGCCCCAGTCAGTGGAGCAGAGGGCCACTCAGATGACACATAGAATTGGTTTCCTTTTCTCTATATATCCAATCCATTTACAATTTGCGGATAAATGTATATTGTAGACATACATTGGCCACTGAGGATACCTATCCCTTGCCAGCAGCCACACCACGGCATTCTTGAGATGCCTGGAGCATGGGACCACGGATCCCAGTGGCAAAGCCATCTCCGTGCCCAAGACAGACCCAGTCTGGTCCGCCATCCAGACCGGGTGGCGGTGGCATGTGGTGGCCTCCAGTGTGGAAGAAGCCATGCCAAGCCTTCCACAGTTCTTCCAAGTCGGAGCCAACTCTGGCAATGCCATTGGCAGAGCCACCAGCGAGTTGGAAGCAGCCTGCCAAATAGCCATTCAAGTGCAAATGGGAGCCAGTCTGGAGTCGGCAATCCAGTCCGTTGCCAGCGGCGAAGTTGCCTGCAGGCAGAGCCTCCCAGCCATAGGGCATTATGTCTCGAGATACTCTGGAGGCACAAGCTTTCCATTGCTGAAATTCCTTTCCCACTTCTCCTCCACCTACGGCACCACGTGCATGATGGGCCAGGATTTCATGGAGGCGTTGTCGCACACCACCTTCCCAGACCCTGGCAACCTTTACCCATTGCTCCGCACAGCTCTATGGGCAACCCAGTGCACATCCACCAAACAGCAAGACGGCTTCGCACGACTCCTCACCAGAGCCGACGTCCAGAGACTGTCGTCGCCACAGAACATGGAGTCCGTCAGGACGGCGGAGTCCATGCTTTCGGATTCCTGGAAACTGGTCCAGAGCCAGCTTCCAGAAGGCACCAGCACCAATGCCGGCAGCAACCATCTCTACAAGTGTTTCGGCAAGTTTTGCGTCAGAGCCATCTTGTTTCTGACCAAAAAGGAAAAGCTTGGCCCTGATGCCCAGCAGAAGCTGGAGTCCCTGGCCCAGATTCTCGACCTTTTCACCCAGGACGTTTCCAAGGTCAAGCAGGCCACCCCAGCTGCAGAGGCAAAGACCATCAAGGATGCAGTCTCTGCCCAGCCATGGGAAGCCACCTTGCTCCAGAACACCCACATCAAGGTGGGCGACCAGTGCCCATGATTGCACATAGGAGTTTTGCTGTTTTAATGTCTGTTCCCTCATAAGATTCTGCTGTAGATACATTCCATACACAAACCAAGGTACACCTTGCCAAAGGAGCACGGAGCCAAGGTCTACCAGCTCCTGCAAATCAACAACGAGGGTGGGACCCTGGAGCACAGGCCAGTGCTCCAGGCACCGGAGACAGTCCATGTGCCGCTGGCGGGGCTGGGGAAGTGGCGGGTCTCCCGCCACTCCATGCCAGCCATCGGCCCAGCCGACATCATAACCAGGGGACTCCCATCCAGCCATGCCATGGCCCAGGAGGACTTCCAAAAGGCAGCTGTGGTCACGGCACTCCACCAATGCTACCAGGAGCAGTCGGTCGAGGACTTGGAACTCCTTTGCATGGCTTCCAGTCCCCAGGCACTGTATGCCAAGAAAGCCATTGCCAGCAAAAAGCTCAAGCTGGTTCCATTGGGTTCCATCAGCAAAGTGAAGACAGGCCAGAAGCCGCCCAAGCTGGCCATTCAGGCCTTCGGCCATGACTGGGCCATTGGAAGCTGGAAGCAGGACCTCCAGTTCCAGGCAGAGGGCACCATCGTGCCATTTTTCTGGTGCAGGACAGCAGAGGGCGAGGATGAGGGCAACATGGTCTTGACTACGATCAAGCAGGGGCCATGCACCGTGCCCATCCTCCATAACCCTGCGAAGATCCAAGCCAATGAGCAAATCTTGCAGAAGGTCGAGGAGGAAGCAGCCACGTCGGCTTCAGCCAAGAAAAAGCCCAGGAAGGGCTGACCCAGCCTCTATGGGCCATGCACATGGGATCCATCCTTGCACCATGCGGAGCTGCAGGAGTTTTGAGGGTTCCAAGTTTTGCAGAGCTGCAGGGACCAGGCTGTTGCGGCAAAAACAAGCACCTTCTTGGATCCAGGTGACTTGAGCAAGCCTCCTGTGGCTGTCCCAGCACCGATTCTGCTTTCTAGCCTGCCACCATGGCTATACCATGTCTGTAATTGTCTGCTTGATCCAGCCACTTCTTCCCAAGAGCTTCCTCCGCCTGCACCATGCCCAAAGCCATGGTCTTCAAGAAGCCTGCTGCCCCCATGAAAGCCATGAAGGTGGTCCACAAGGCAGCTGCCCAGAGCAGGAAGGCGAAGGCCAAGAAGAAGTCAGCACCTGTGTGCAAGGCGAAAGCCCAGAAGAAGCCAGCAGCCAACTCCAAGACCGAGAAGCCAGATCTTCCGCCTCTAGAACCCTGGGAGTACGGCCGTGGCTGGGAGGAGTGGCAGATGATGTGGGCGGACCCCAACTACGAGCCATGGGGGGGCCAATGTGCTCTGCCCAAGGATTTCCATAGAAGGTACCGCACCAGTTGATGCAGACTTCCATGCACTCTGCTTGTTTGCGAGGAAAAGTACATGTAGCAGGACTCTCCTGGAGCAAGTGAGCCTTCAGGGGCCATGTCATGCTTGCTTTGTTATACTTCATGCCAAGTTCGACGAGTGCATGCACATCCCAGCCTGCATGGCCATGCCAGGGATTTGTCGTGATTGCTAAAGCCAAACATGGCCATCACAGGCCCAGGCTCTTCAAGACGGACCGCATATGTGAGGTCAATGCAGGCCACATGAACTCGCTGCACAGCAGCCAGAGTTGCAGGCCCAGAGCAGAAAATCCAGAGCTTTGTCCTGTTTCTATATACGAGGGACATGTAGCCACTGTGGCCGTGCCAGGCAAGTTGCTGTGTTGTGCGAAAGCCAAGTGTACATAGGACCATGCCATGCCGTCACGTCTCAGCATTTTGGGTTTAGGGTCGGAAATAGAAGTGGAAATGCATAGTGCAGTTTGACCTTAAGAGACTCTAAACCCTGGACCCTAAACCCACAAGAATATACCCTTACATCCCAAAGCATAACCTCCCAAACCCGAGAGCTCGAAGCGCCATTTCTAAGCCAGGCCCTGAAGCAAAGCCAACACCATCCAAGTCCTCCAACCGCCAACTTTCTTCTAGAACCCCCAAGCTTCGTAGGGTGAAGCCAAGCCTTTGCAGGGAGCCAAGTGGCCATGCCAGACTGTTTGCACTTCCATTCTAGGGAGCCAAATGGCCATACCAGACTGTGTGCAGAGCCATGCAAGGCAGGTCCATGCTGCAGGAGCACAGCTTTTGCCAAAACACAGACCATTCGCAGCAACAGCAGCTGCCAAGCCACCAGGTATCTCCACGGCAGCATTGCTGAGGGTGCCATCAAGACCAAGAAGACCAAGAAGACCACGAAGGCTGCCGGAAACCCAAGCACAGCAGCTGTGCACCAGCGGCCAAAAAAAACGCCTCCAGTTTCGATTGCCTGAGCCGTTGTGGCCATGCCAGGCCATTGAGTTTGTTGTTTGAAAGCCAAGTGGCCAGGCATGCCATGGCACACATGTTCGTCTCTCTTTTTCGTTCCGCTGCAGCCTCTTTTGGCCATATAGCGAGCTGCCCACAGCTAGCCAAAGCCTCCACTCCAGTGCCGCCATGGTCAAAGGAGTCAAAAAGCCAGCGGCTGCCAAGGAGGCCACGACCAGGAGCAAGCCCAGGGCCAAGAAGCCGGCAGCAAAGCACGACTCCACGGACTCCACGGCCGTCTCTTCCAAGCCCGTCCAGCCTCCACCACAGGGGACAGTGACGGCCCTCCCAAGCAGTGCCATGCTTCCACCAGAGGAGCCCATCGGGCCGCACGTAATGCTGCGGTGTGTGGTATGCCACCGCTCCACTATCTTTCTTTGGAAGCTCTATCACAATGCCAAGTGCACCCAGTGTGATTCCCCATGGATCACCAGCTTGGCGGGAGGAGCAGGCCTCGTCTACAGGTGGTGAGGGGCCACCCACCACCAGCAACCAGGCACCATGGGCCACTTTCTTCCATGCCACCAGGGCCTCTCTCCAGACGGCCCAGGTCGGCCATGGCTGCAAAGGTATGGAGGCCATTGGTTTTTTTGAAGGACCCAGCCTGCACCATGCAGGCCAGCAGCAGCATCTCCAAGCCGTGCCAAAAAAAGGGTGCTTGAACTCCAGAAGCCTTCCATGGCCATACCAGCAGCAGGTTGTCACATGCCAAGCCACAAAGGCCATCACATGTGTTATTTTTTTTGTCGGTTATATATTTATATCTGCACAGATGTATGCTTTTTTCTATATGTTCAGAAGACCATTTGGGTGAACATCCATGGAAGGACACATACATGTTTTGTACAGATATAGAGACATATATAGAAATGATTTGTCTGGAGTAACTTGTTTGTATATTAGATTCTGATTGTAATGAAGATATCTTTGTAAGCCATGTATCATATACTCAGCACCAACAGAAACAGGCAGAAGAAGAACAGCAGCATGAGCAGTCACAACCAGAGCAAGCAGCAGCTGCACACTGGAAGACCAAGAAGGACAGCTGGCCACGGCCACAGCAGCAGCAACAGGGGCACCAAGCTTGAGACCAGCATCCATTCCGATAGGGGTCTATAAGCTTCATGGTTTAGGGTCTGAAATAGAAGTGGAGATCCATAGTGCCGGTTCACTTCAGTAGACCCCAAACCCCAGACCCCATATAAACCCAGAACGATGTACCCATGAACCCCAAAGCCGAAACCTGCGAAACCCGAGAGCTCCAAGCGCCATTCCTATGCCAGGCCCTGAAGCAAAAGCCACCAAATCCAACTCCTGAAACAGCCAACTTTCTGCAAGAACACCCAAGCTTCGTAGCAGCAAGCCAAGCCATTGTAGGGAGCCATGTGGCCATGCCAGACTGTTTGCACCACCATTGTAGGGAGCCAATTGGCCATACCACACCGTCCCTTTTGTCAGCCCAGGTAGGTACGTGACCACAGTTGTTGCCAGAATCTTTGCTCTTCGGAGCAGCCCAGAGTGCTCGAACCACTGTAGGAAGCCACAGACAGAAGTTTTGTATGTCACCATACTGCCAAAGTAAGAAATATAGTAGATTCAGAATTTGAATCTAATTCACAGATTCTGGTAGTTAGATTCAAATTTTGAATCTAAGATTCTCCAAGATTCAGAATCTGAATCTTACTACCAGATATCCGCATTTAGATTCAAATTCTGAATCTAGCCATTTTACATACATAACAGCCACCATATAAACATCATCAAATATTTCCACATAAACTCAGTCGTCCTCCAGAGTGCCAGCCATGGCCACGTCGCCGACGGAGGTGCCAACGAGCCCCAGCGAGCACCCCACCGAGGTGCCCACAGAGGAGCTGGCCGACCCAACCTTGCCAGAAGAAGGCCCACCAGGGCAACCAACGGTCCAGATCCCCCTGCGATGCCCATCCCCGGAAGCTCCCACCGAAGCCAGCCCCACACAGCCAGGAGCCCCGCCATCACCCGTCACACCTTTCGACAAGCAGACCACAGCCCAACCTCCGCCCAAACTCAAACCCCCCATTGCCCAACCCGTCCCCCCAATGCCATGGCCCTTCCACGTCCCAATCCCCAACCCATGCCCAATCCCCAACCCATGCACTGGCTATGCTCGGCCCAGGCCACTTGTGCCAGCACTGGCACACACCTGCTTTGAGGCCACCGCCACACTGCCCATGGCATCCACAGCACCCATAGCACCATGCACCTGGCCAACACCAGCTCCCATGTGCATGCCTCTTCTCCCCACCACCAATCCACTCCTACCAAGGATCCCCTTCCACCCCCCCGCCACTTCGCCCGCAACATGGCCAATCCCCGCTTGCCATGCTGCCACCGCACCCACAGCACCCAAACCACCAGTCCAGTGTCCCGCCAGCAGTGGCCTCCCAGTGTCCTTTGCCCCACAGCAGCTTCAACCAACCGCCCAATACATCCAAACCATCCAGCCCAAAGCCCCTGTCAGTGGCCCAGACATGGGCCCCAAGCTGCCGTCCAAAGCGCCACCCACACACCAGCAGAGCCCCTCCCACACACTCCACCGCACCACGGCCATGACACCGCCACCAGGCAGCACCACACCCAACACACCGGCACCAGACGGCACCACACCCGGCACACCGCCGCCAGACGGCACCACACCCATCACACCGCCAGCAGGCAGCACCACCATCACACCCAAACCCAAGCTCAAATACCCACCCACCCGAAGGCCACAGACAGTGCATGAGGAGGTTCCAATGACACCACCCCCAGCCAAGTCCACCATTTCCACCCCTTTCAGCACCCCTCCAACCCCAATCCCACAACCCAAGACACCACCCACACCACCGCCGCCAACAACCCCACCAGTGGGAGGGATCAACCTGCTCCAACGAGCCCAAACCCCACCAAGATCACCGCCACAATCAGAGGCCAGGTCCAGCTCCAGTGCACCAAAAGCCAAACCTCTCATGCTGCGAGCAAAGTGGGCCTGTCCACCACCGGGGCCACCACCAGCAGAGCCAGTTCCGTGGAGCCAAGGCATTTCAGGAACCAGCCACAGCAAGACCAAGAGCACGGGCTGGAAACATAAGGTTGGCTGGCTAGCCATCTTGCTCCACAACCAGAGATGGACCAGGGCCCAAGAGCTGGCCAGTGTTTTCATCCAAGAGGCCAACGAGCAAGTCGCCACCGGGGCAACCCAACTGGAGACTGCCAGTGGTTCGCCAACATGGTGCCAGAAGTGCCTTTGGCTTTCCAAAGCCATTGCCAAGGACGACCATGGACGAGCCCAGAGACAAATCCAGTGGCAGCTCGACCAGATATAGATTCCATAGTTTTCATTCTACAATAACAATAACAGCATGCAGCATAGGCTTGATCCGGAAACCTCCCAATCTTTTTTGTTGCCATTTAAGCCATTCAGTGGTAAAGCCTGCCAACCACTTGGCCCAAGGTACATGGGGGAGCCCAAGTTCGGGGCCTGGGTCCAGGACCAACTGGACCAGATGGAGAGATCTGGGGCCACCACTCCAACGGCCATGCCAGATCGCTACAGAAGTCTCCAGTGACCACAAGGCCAGTGTGTCCATTCACAAAGATGACCCATGCAGTTTGCTCCTGCCAGGACCAAGGACGACCATGGCTTCTTCCAGACAAACCACGTGAAACCACAGCTGCCACAGTGGTCGCTGCCAAAAAGAAAGCTTTCAGTGCTCTGCCATGATCTGCATGCAAGCCAATCGGCCATACCATGCTTTGCGAGCCATGTGGCCAGCACCCTATTTTTCGAAGCAGCCAACTGGCCATGAACACATATTTATACTATATATATATATATCTCTCTCTGAACTTCATTTCAAGTCGCATTCCTTTGTGTTTGTTTCCCATGCTTTCTTCATTGCAGCCTTTTAGGCCATTCAGCCCGACCAGGCCAGTGTGAGCAGCCAGTGCTTCTCAGGGCCATGCAGCGGTACGGGTGCCAAGACTTCGTCGAGGAGATTGCTCATCTCCAGAAGCTGGCCGAGATGCTGCCAGACTCACCAGTCACCGAGAGCATGGCCAACACCTTCATGGCTAAGATCCAGGGATTCCAGTCCTGGTCCTCGGAGAGCATCTGCCAAATGCTTGCCAAGGCCGGCGAAGCTTCCAAACTGCCAGAGGCCATGAAAGCAAAGATTCTGGACACCATCCAGAATTTGTCCATGAACACCGGCTCCCAGCTCAAGTTGGTGAACACTGGCCAGTCCGTCCAGCGGCTGTGTCCATACTTGACCAGGCCAGACTGGGTCGCTTTGTCCACCCTCACGAGCCAAACGGACCAGCTGGAGCTCTTAGCCAAAAGACTCCGAGCCATGGGACTGCATTCTTTAAAAGAATGCACCAAGGGCCAAGCGGTCGCCATTGTCTTGATGGTGCAAGCTTCGCAAGGCAAGCCAAGCCTTTCGGCAGCTGCCATCAACTCGGCAGTCCAGGACTTCGGAATCATCTTCCAGTCCCTGCCAAGCAGCAATTGCCCCGGCGCCAGCAGATATCCAGACCATCCATCAGAGATGGGCCAGCTTTGGCTCTCCAAGGCCTATGGTCCAGGCGACCAGCCAGATCTGCAGGACCCATGCCTGGCTCCATTTTTGAAGAAAGCCCCTTGGTTGCATAACTTGGATCTGTTCCGTGTTGCATTTGTTTCTTGCATGCATGTAGACATTTCTACGTCTTCGTCCCCGAGGTGCCTCTTCGAAGCACCCATGCTTCATTGGCCGGCGGCACCAGGTGCAGGTCCAAGCGGCCTCCAGCGACACCTCAGGGCTCCACCTTAAGCTTCGACCAGGAGCTGGAAATGCTGAAGCTGCGGCATGGCATCCAAGCCCAAGCAGCCACACAAGGCACAGCCACTCTGCAGGGAAGCCAAGGGCCCACCGCCGCAGCAACAGCAGTGTTGCCTTGGCTGTCGCCGCGAAGCATGGTCCAGTCCCACAGCCAGAGTGCTGCCAGCACAACTGCCCCTGGCCAGGTCTTTGGCCAGAGCACAGCATCTGCCGCTGCTTTGCCACTTCCTCCGGCAAGCCCGCCTCCTGAAGCCACGACCAGAGTCGAAGCAGCTCCCACGGAGACGACTGCCAAGGAAGACAGTGCCAAGCAGGACACGTGTATATTTTTGTTTAGTTTCCTTCCATACTGCTTATTCGGGGTTGTTCTGCAGCATTCACCCTGCAAGGACGCCAAGACATTGCAGGAGTACGAGCAGGAGCAGTTCCAGAAGCTGCTGGATGCCAAGGCCGACAAGAAGAAGAAGGCCAAGGAGGACGGCCAGGCCGACCAGAAGCCCAAGAAACAGCATATGAAGCGGCCAGCAGCAGCCATGTCTACCCGACAAAGCTCGGCGAACCAGGGCACCACCTGCAACGGCCATGAGGCTGGCAAAGGTGCCACCGCCGCCAAAGGCGGCAGCACAAAGATCCTCTACGGATGTATCCGCTGTCGTGGTAATGTTAAGGGATGCTCCAGTTGTTGGGACCCAAACTTTCGGGGCACCCGTCTCCACGGCCGCCAAGCTTGGAGGGAGTACATCGAGGCCCACAAAGCCAACAAGGCCATGAAGAAGGCTCCCAAGAAGTAGTGCCAGGCATGGTTCCAGGCAGTTTGTTTTCTTGCAGGGCAGCACCAAGGGGCCCAGGTGCAGGGTAGCAAGAAGCCACAACAGCCCAGGCAGGGTGCACCGTGCCGACACGAGCAAAAAGACCGCCTGCATGTCTTTGGACAAAGTGATTCTTTGAAGCCATGCCGTGGCCATCCTGCAGCATGCTGTTTCTGTGTATATATGCACTTCCGAGGTCTTTGTTGACGCACTGTGCCCGCCATCGCTTCAGCAACGAAGGTTCCAGACTTCTCCCACGAAGAGGTCCATGCATGTGAGTCTGACATCCACAGCCTATATAGACAGGGATGCAGCCTTCATCCATATAGCACACATACCATTGATTCCCATGTGAAGCAAAGCACATTGCCACTGCCCTTGCCCCCAAACCCACTCTCAGCCATTTTTGGCCATGGAACCTCCACAGAAGAAGAGCAAACTGCAGCAGCTGCTGACCTTCAAAGCTGCTTTGCCAGGTCACTCCCAAAGTGCACTGGCTGCTTTTGTGGAAGTCGCCAAGGAACAAGGCCTCCCAGAGAAGAGCTCTTCCAATGACCAGCGGAAAGCCAGGGAGGAGCTTCTACAGAGCTGCCATGGTGGGCTACTGGGTCCTTTGATCCAAGAAGCAGAGGTCACCACCGATGATGGTGCCAAAGTCACCATGTACTTTGCCAACCTCTTGGTTTACCTGGCCAGTCTTTTCCAGATGGGTGGAAGCTTCCATGATCTGATCCAAAGGAAGCACCGAGCCAACCCATCATCCGTCTCCAAGCCATGGCAACTTATACTTTATGCAGATGAGGTGATACCAGGAAACGTCTTAGGACCTGCCCAACGTAAATTTTGGGCCATTTATGCCAGCTTCAGGGAGATGGACCAATTCCTCCACCACGAGGACCTCTGGCTGACCATCTCTCTTGAAAGGTCCAACTTCGTGAGCCATGTCCAGGGCGGCATCTGCCAGATCATGTCCAAGATCTTGGAAACCATTTTCGCCAATGCCCACGTGGAACCATTGGCAGGGTTTGTGTTGAAATCCCCACATGGCCCAGGTTCCGATGTCCGGCTCCATTTCCGGTGGGCCATATGTCTGGCAGACGGCGGTGCCCATAAGCAGATTTGGTCTTCCAAAGGTGATTCTGGTACCAAATTTTGCATATTATGCGCCAACATCCACTCAGGACCACCCACAGGCGACAACGACGACATCATGGACCACCGCACGACCAAATACAGCCAATTGGTTTTGACCACTGATGAAGACGTCATCCAGTCCTACCGCAGATTAGACGAAAGGCGAGCCACGTGCAGGACCAAAGCAGAATTCTCGCAATGGCAACAAGCCACCGGTTGGACCTGGAATCCCCAGGCCTTGCTCCTGAACCAGACTTTGTTGGCGAAGAACCAAGTGAAGCCAGTCAGCCAGTTCTGCCATGACTGGATGCACGGCATTCTGCAAGGAACGGCCCCAGTCGTGCTGTTCCAGAGCTTCCAAGCCATCTCCGAGCACTACAACATTTGGGAGGCCATGGGCCCATACATAAGGATGTGGAACTTTCCAGGTGCTTCCAAGGCCGGTCACTTGGCTGGTTTGTTCGACACAAGCAAGGTCGCCAAGTACAAGAGCAGCCAGAAGTTCAGTTGCCAAGCTTCGGACCTCCTAGGGCTTTATCCAATCATTCGCCATTTTTTGCATTCTGTTGTTGTGTCAAGCGGAATCTGCCCAGAGGCTTGCCAAGCTTTCTTGAGCCAGGCCTGCTTGATCGACCAGGTTCACCAAGGGGTCATGTATGGAGCCACCACCAGAGCCAGCCTTCTCAGGGCTGCGGAAGAATCCATCGAGACCTTCCAACAGGCCAACTTCGACGTGCCACTGATGCGGAAGTGGCACTGGCTGCTCCACTTGCCTGATATTCTCCAACGGCATGGGTGCCTGCCATCGACATTTACGAGCGAACGAAAGCACAAAACCATATCTGCTTTCGCCACAAGGCTCCAGAAAACAGCCGCCTTCGAGATCCACTTGCTCAACCAGGTGCTCGCCACCGAGATCACCACTTTGACACAGGCCGGGCTGTTTCCAGACTCCTGCCAGTTGGTGAAGCCAAAGAAGCCCAACAAGCACCAGCTGCAATTCCTCAACCAGTTTGTGGATTGCTCAGCAACTGAAGCCATGGTTGCCTCTATCGCGAGGCTCGCAAGGGGTGGTGCCATCCATGCCAACGACGTCGTGGTGTTCCACCAGGAAGACGGAAGATGGGACATGGGCCAAGTGCTTTTCCATTTGGAGCTTGGAGGCGACAAAGCCACACTCGTCCAACGTTGGAGGCCAACAGAGACACAGAAGACAAAGCAGTTCGCCAAGTGCTCCATCACCAACGAGCAAGGCTTCGTGTCCATGGACTCCTTGCTGTACCCAATGGTGTACAGCAAGACCACAGAGAGGGAGGCCACTGTGCTGCTACCGTACCAGCTGTACCACAGGCTTTGAAAAACAGTGCTTCTCAATCCGCCACAAGGCTGTACCACATGCACATGACATTTTTAGCCCTATAGGCCATGCACGACAGCCTGTCCATGCAGGCCATTGACATGTATTTTTGCTTTAAATTTGTTTGACAAGCTACATGTTTTATATATTTCATTTCCGATACCAGTGTTTATGCTCCATGAAGTGTCTTCTCATATCAGAGTCCCTAGCCTAAACCTCAATGCCAAAACACACAAGTTACTTCTACAATTTTGATGTCTATAACATAAGCTAACTCCACCTAACTTTTTAGCTAACTAACATAACTATGTTAACCACTTATAAAACAACCAGGATTCCAAGTAGTCGCCGTACCCCAAAACTGTAACTTCTTAATCTTCCTTAAACGAAGGGATATTGGGCTGTCTTCGTGTGGCACTTCTGAGTCCAACACCTTAAACCCCTAAGACACTGTTGGGAGCCTCATATGCCCGGTGACAAGAAATCATCCTTCAGGATACAGAGGGGTCTTACTGACGCCGATGGGGCTTTGGGGTATGATGTGCTGGAGTAGTTATAGCAAGGACTAAGGACCCTCAAGGAATCGCATTGAAGGCCCCTCTAGCCTCTAGTTGAACAAGAAAGCGGACCTTCAGATTTGATCTGGGTCAAGCGTTTTGCAGATGGTGCACGCAAGACCTGTCCTGATGAAGACTGGCGTTCCTCGTATTAAGCCCTCAGGGCCCACAGGACGCAGCAACTATGTACTTGGGTTGGGGATAGAATAACTTAGGAGGGAGTCTATAGTTCTATGGTAACGGACTGCATAAGAGGGTATCGGCGCCTTAGAACTGCAACGCCAAAGCATGGACCGAGACCCTCCACCACGCCGGCTTTCTGGACCGAGGGGTTGTATAGGGTATAGTAGGGTTTAGGGGTTGTTAAGGTTTCATCTGGCAAAAGCTGCAGGAGTTGTATTTCTTGCTCCCCAAACCAGACAGAATAATCGGCCATGACCTTCACGCAAGTTCAGGCTCATGAGGTTGGATGCAGCGGGGTTCTTCTAGAGCCCATAGCTGCGCTTTGCAACTCCAGTTTATGATCATTCAAGAGGTCGGAACCAATATTGATCATCTTCATTGATTGTTTTTTGGGTTATCAGCATACCTTAGCAACATTAGTATGAGGCCCCACGCGGTAAAATCAAGCAAAGCACCCTCTTCTAAGTAGCAGGGCCAAGTTACTGAGGTGACCGCATCCCCCGAGCCGGCGCAGCCATCACCGCAGCCGAAGGTGACAGCGCTGACCCAGGTCGAGGTTCAGGCCGGGTTTGGGGTTTGGGATTTAGGCTTTCGGGTTTGAGGCTGTGTAAGGCTTGCTGTTTAGGGGTTGGAGTTTAGGATTCAAGGTGTAGGTTTGGCTTTAGGGCTAGTTTTGACTAGAGTTTGGGTTTACAGGTTTAGGATTCTGGCCGATTTGTGCATGCCACCGGGGGGTCTGCAAAATGCATGGGCCGAAACGGACCCATATTCTTCCTCAGGGTTCCTATTCTACTTGTCTATAGGGATAAGTCATGGTTGGTGGGCCGGGGGGCCGCGGAAGGTGCTCTCGATGTTTCATCTCGAGAGACTCCAGAGATTCTCCCAGGGTTCAGGGCATTAGGCTGCATTGGGGTGTAGATTTCTGTGAGTTTATGGAATTAGGGTTTAAGGTCGTTGAGGTTTTAAGGTGTTGTTGGGGTTTAGGGTAATGACTAGTGCTTTAGATTCGGAAGGTCGAAATTTCTGCAAACTGCCTCCGCTACGGCTTGCACTTGAGCCTGCTTTCAGGCTTCTAAGCATAGGGATTCTCCTGCTTAGAGTGTATATGTTTAGGGTTTAGAGTGTCGGTCTCCTGTGTGCGACTCAGGTCCGTTTCCGCCTTAGTGAAGCCCCGACGCCCTTAACTCTGAACCCTAAAACACCCTAGACCTCCCAACTGAAGCCTGAACCCCAATGACAAAGACAGAATCGATCTACAGCATCATACCCGCCGCACCTCCCGCCCAAAAAAGCAGCTCTGTCTTGTCCTTGCTCTTTCTTTCTCTCTCTCTATATATATATACACATGTACTACAACTTGTATATATATATATATATATATATATATTTATTTATTTATTTATGTTATAGCTCCTTACATAGCTATGTACTTGAAATTACCATAACCGTGCGTCTATGCAAATACAGACATGCACATGTAGACAAGTGCAACTTACAGCTAAAAATCGGAAAACACAGACTGCACACTGCACACATCTCCTTGCAAAAGAATCGAATGACTGAATCGAATGCATCTCCCAACTGGTCGAGGCTTTGCTGGCGAAGCGCCGGAGCGAAAAGCGCGAGTTCGTTTGCTTTACTGGGCCGGGTCGCGCCTGCCGCCTCTGCCGGGATTCCGAGGCCCAAAGGGCCACGGTTTCGGTGTCAGGTTTGGCAAGAAAAGCAGCGTATAGCCTAAATGGTAATCTCTGACCCGTCATCGCTACTTCAAGGATGCCGG
Source organism: Symbiodinium sp. CCMP2592 (assembly GCA_905221615.1). Taxonomy (NCBI): domain Eukaryota; class Dinophyceae; order Suessiales; family Symbiodiniaceae; genus Symbiodinium; species Symbiodinium sp. CCMP2592. The sequence continues at coordinate 512,443 of CAJNDT010001458.1, forward strand.
GTTCAGGATTCAGAGGTTAGGAGCATTGGGATTTGGTTGGGATTCGAGTGGCTTTCGGCAGCTGGGCCTCGGAAAAAGGGATGCTGGCTTCTTAGGTTTGTTGATAGGGCTTCATGTTTTATGTGGGTAGGGTTTTGCACTGTGGTTTACGTCTGTTGTTTATTACAAGACCTTGGGTTTAAGGAGTGTTCACGGCTTCTTCGAACATACAGGGCTTCTTTGCATATTCTCCCATGAAAAAACGCTAAGTATCCCCCACATGTTTTCGTTATCCATATTTGATGCCTTTTCTTTTTGTCCTTTCGTTCCGGGCTTGTTTGGAGACGTCGGGCCAGCCTGCAGGAAGGGTGTTCTCTGTGGGGTTTGGGTTTAGGGTTTAGGGTGTTGAGGCACTTCGGCTGTGGTGAAGGTTTGCAACCCGGAAACTGTAAGCTTTAGGGCTTCTATCTGCTGATCTTGGCAATTGCGGATTTTCCGGTTTGCGGATAAAGGTATGCTATACATCAGTATAGAATATAGGGACCATTCGAGGCCCCGAAGCTTACCCCATACCCAACATGCCAAACTCGAAGCCCCGAGTTGCGCCAGGCTAGGACGGCAGATGATCAATGCGCGGAGTGCAGCCTGTCTCATATTATTCCAGAATTGTAGCATGTATTGGCAGGGTTTGAAATGCAGAGCTATAGGTTTAGTTGGGGTCACCCAAGGGCTACCAGAGGGCGATATACTGTAATTGTGGTGATGCTTTATATAGTGTGGGACTTCTTTACGGAAGGGCTAGCATAGACTTCACGGCCTTCGGGTGTAAGACGAAAGGTTTAAACCCCGCGAGACCGGAAGCTCTGCAACTCTGAGTGCCCTAAGACCGTAGTTCGAAGCACTACCACGCCACTCATTCCAAATTTCTCAGGCTTGTGGAGCTTCCTGAGCCCAACAGCTACTGTTTGGATGCTAGTTTGTCGAAGTCAGATGTGCTAAGTATGGTATTCCACAGGGTTGCCAGTGGCTCCTATAGTGTATTCATCCTGTCCAATCAGTAAACCCTGCATGTTTGTCGGCTGCTAGGGATGACGTTCAATAGCTTGAAATTGCCGTTACATGCAATGTTAAGGCGCTGTGACACCCTGTGGGGATTTGTCACCCTCTGAACTGCTATAGGCACAGCCTCACAGGCCCCCGGATCCTGAAGACCGAAAGCATACCATTAAGCTCGAAACCTCCGTACGTCCAAATTTGCAGACCCAAGCAATCCTCGTTAAATCTCTAAACTTGAATATAAGTGTCGCGAAACCTTCGCCTAATCTTTATTTAGGACTTCATTCGGTGTACAGGATATCCCTTTCAGATGTCTGCCGGTGTTCATACAGGGCTAAATGCTTCTGCGGGGATCTCTGGGCGAAAATTCCTGGAGGACGGCTCGAGCTTCTAAGATGTCATGTCATTTGCATTTTCAATTGCAGTAGGTTGAGAGTTGGAGCTTGGAGGATGTAAGTGCTATGGTGCTTTCCGGACAACAAGGGTATGCTATATTCTTAAACCCCTATAGACCTAAGTACTAGTCCTAAAAAGTTGCGAGTTGTAGGGTGGCGGGGGTAATACACGAAGTATAGTACGGCGAAAGCAATCGGAATTGTATTGCTACTTAGTTCCTTTCGTCGGTGTAACCATTTTCTCATACATGGTACAATTGGAAACTAGAGGTAGGGGTCTTCCAAGTTGCCATGTTGAGCCCATATGTCGTGTGTGGTCAAGTCAGTAACTTTGAATCTTTTGGGGGCAACATTATCCCTCAATAACCTGTGAGTTTTATAGCCGTAGCAATACTTTGACATATGTTCTGCTTGAAGCGATCTCAAGGTAATCCGGGCTATCAGCTGATGGCCACTGGCATGTGCGAGGCTTTTGACTGTGACCCAGCGCCTTGGACTACGACGGAGTACAACTAGCCGGAGTTTATAGCGAAGGTTTGGGACTGTGTTTTCTTGCTCTAAGCCTAAGCCTCTGCAGGGATTCGATGAAGGATCCTGTCGTTGGGGCCGTTAGACGCATGTTGTAATGTGTCTGGGACCTGCATTTGCGTTCTCAGGGATGACGCGGGGGGTTAGGGTTCAGTATGGAACTACACGACATGGTCATGATGAAGACGATTATGGTGACGATGATGATACTATTGATGTTGATGGTGATGATGCGGGCGATGGTGATAGCGATGGTAGCGGTTGAACAGGTAGTGTTGACGATGTTGATGCTGAAGGAGATGAAGACATGCAGTGGCCATAAAGCCCTGAGCAAGCCCCTATTCTGACTACAATCGAGAACGACGGTGTTAACAGAAGGCAGACGACAATCCTGTTATAGTTGTTCATGCCATTCCTCAGAACCTTTAGGGGGCACCAAAAACGGGCTCTGAAGCCCAGACATCTATACAGTCAAGCCTCCATCCCTAAAACCCTCCTAGAACCTTTGTGCAAAAACCAAAGCCTGCACCAAAAGACCCTCCTTGAACACATACATTGTCATGAACCCCACTACTGAACCCATATGGGGTTGAGGGTCTATAGGCCTTAGGGACTCTACCCGAAACCCCAGAACCCTAAACCCTATAAAGCCTAAACCCGAAACCAACCAACCAACCTAAACCTCTGGCAGTCTGGCAAACCAACGAGCAACTGTCAATCCGAGGAATACATCCCGGGCTGCTACAAATGCCTCGCCACACATGCATCTCGCTTGCTTTCGTGGCCCGCGAAGAGTTCTGTCAGGCTTCTACACAGGGCCCCCGCCCCAAACCCTAAACCTTAACCCCCCTAAACCCCTAAACCCTAAAACCTTAAACCCCTAAGCCCTATATGGATTCAAATTGTAGGGACCTCAGAGTTGGAGGTTTCAGGAGCCATCCGGTTCGGAATTTCGCGCAGGCCCCTGATGAGAAACAATGTCCTTCTTTGGGTATCCGCAGCATGTTTTGGCTTGTAAAGCAAAAGGGCTTGCTACCCATGACACTCGTAGCAAAACTGTATCCCAAGCCAACACTCCATCAAATTTGCAGGCCCTACAGGCTTGAATGTTTAGTGATTACTACTATTCCACTACAGTCTTCTCCTCATGACCAGTATACTAGCCGTAGTGCTTGTAGCACTGAAAGCCCGGGCCGGTTATTCCCACCCTCAAATTAGTCTTAGAATGCTGTGAGGTGCACCCGTCTCGCTTCCCCGCAAGAGGACAAGATCAATCCACATGAAATTTCAATATGGGATCGAGCGGTAGAACTTTCTCTCGGAAAGAGAACTTAAGTTAGTTAAAGGCCACCGAGATGGGTGCGGTCTCTGACTGCAGCCGCAGGTTTTGATTCTAGCGTGGGGCTTTGTCCTGTCGTAAACGTTGCAGCCTCTCATCCAAGACCCGGTAAGTGCTCTTCATCCCCAAGCTTAGCCACGAGAATTTTCCCGAGGGGCTCATGTCGCGTTGGAGTTGTTTGACTCGTGGGTTGGATTCCATGGTCGTAGTTTAGTTGTTTCCTAGGGGAGTTTGCACACTTAGCTGGCATTGCTTTATGAATGCTGCACAATGCTGAACACCAATTTCTGAAAACCCGGCCTGGGGTCCAGCTGTATCGGCTTTTCGAGACAATGCGACATACCTGGGTTTCTGGGTGCTTTATCTCCTGTTCACAGGGAAGATGGAAGGGTACTACCATGAGGCCGCATTGGAATCTGTCTCCCGCTCCGAGAGACGATACCTCCAATTTATTCATTTTTATCATTTTAATCTTGAGATCTCAGACAGCCTTCATCAAGGAATCTAAGCCCTGTATACCCTAAACCCTTAAACCCTTAAGGCCCTGAACCCCTAAAACCCCGAACAATATGAGTAATGCAAGCCCAACCTAAGCTCTTCAACCTCTATAAACCTTCAGCCTTAAACCCTGCAGCCCTAGTGCTCAAAGGCACACCTTAAAGCCCCAAGCCTCAGCCAAGGCGAGGACGCGTGAGGGTCAGTGCGGCGTTTGCCAGAAGGGCTTTGCCCTGACTGCGTCAAACGAGTGCCGGCAGCTACTTTGCTAAAGGGCCAAAGGGTTGCATAACGGTGTTCTTCAGGCTTATATCGGCATTATAGCGTTTTAAGGCTTTTGCTAAAGGCTACAGGTACTAAGAGCAATATAAAGCCCATCGCAGATTTGCCAGCCTTTCCGCTCCAAAACAGATCAACCCCAGAAGGACCCTGATTTTTGGTGGCATACCTCGGCATACCCTAAAGTCTAAGTAGCCCCATAAGCCTTAAACCCCGCAACCCTGAAAGGCACCGTCATATGCAGTCTCCATTGTATGTCTTTTTAAGATATTTCTTTTTCGTGTTACCTTCTAGGATCCTATTGGTTTAACCAAAACAAGGAAACTATAATGGAGACCACAGAGGTAAGAAATGTTTGGATACCTTCCACCCCGAACCCCTACTAAACCCTACTGCACCCTACTGAACGCTAAACCTTAAACCCTAACTCATGGGTAGTATCAACCCTACAAAACCCTAAACCTCAAACCCACCCTAACTAATGGGAAGTATCGGATCTCGAGCGGCGGCACGACAATCGCAAATCAGACTTCATCTTGCGAGGAGTCAGGCGCCCGAGGATGCGGAAATTTCTTGGAGCCAACTGCCATGGTGGAGAATGTGGGCTTTAAAGGGTTTAGGGTTTAGGGCTTGGGATTTAGGCTTTACAGGGCTTTCAGTTACAGTTGAAGTTTAGGGGTTTAGGATGGTTCAGGGTTTAGGGGGTCTGCCAGAGGAGGCCAAACACCACCAGCAGCAGAGATGCCGGAGGCATCTCCGGGTGTGTTCCCTGGATCCTCCGACCTCGGAATCCGTCGGCCTGGGGACGGTGAAGCTGGCGATCTGGCACCACATCAGGGTTTAGGGTTTAGGATTTGGCGTCAGGGTGTCTTGAAAGTTCAGGCTTTAGGATGTCGGGTCAGGGTTTTAGGGTGTATGTTAGGGATCAAGATTGACCGAAAAGACTATCTCAACGAACATGGCAAGCCATGAACCATCGTGAACCCTGCACCCGAGAATCCTTCATCGACTCCAAGAGCTAACGCTTTCCTCTCTTTCCAAACCCCGAGAGCCAACAAAAACACCAAAGACCCCTCAGTTGGGCAAGCCAAACCCTGTAGTTTTCTTTTGCTATATAAGGCTTCTTCACCGGGTCGCCTAGTTTCGAGAGTTGCTTTTTCGCTTGTTGTTTCAAGGTGTTGTAGAGTCTTGAGGGGTTGGGGATTATTGGGCTTAAGCTGCAGCATGCAGAGCTTCGATTCAATCACTAAGGCTCCGACGGTTCACCACCGTTAGGGTGTCACATAGTTCAGCATACTGATTCAGATATACAGTGAGAGCTTTCTTACCACATGTCTTAAGTTGGTGTATACCTGTTTTACAGGGTTTGGTGGTCGGGTCGTGTGGAGATATTTACAAGAATAAAAAATCGGCAGGCCGAAGGGCTCATGCGAACGCTGCAACATCCCCAAACCTATACCATAAACTCTACACCCCAAACGAAGCCCTAATAACTAAACCCTATATGAACCTATAAATCCTAAGTCGTGCCCTTCACATGCAGCTGCCAAACCCTCTCAAACACCGAAACGCTCACCCGAAAACGCTTTAATCATCGAGCCATACCTGGCATCCAGAAGCCTATTGCTTCAGGGATTTATGTGCCATAATGAATGGGTCAATACTTACTGTGTTGCAGGGTTTGGTGGTGGAGAGATACCCGGAAGCTGGAGGCATGCATTCCTAAGAGCCCCGCACCTGAAGCTTCGAGCTGAGTCAGGAACGCAGAAACACAAGCGACAACCTTAAACCCATAGCCCATAACAAGCACAAAGCCCTCGTGCCCAACCCTAGGCCACACCTCAAATAGCAACAAGTAGGAACCATTTACATGTACAGTCTTGTGTTCATCTTGGAATCTCAAAGACATCCAAGTCCTCAAACCCCAAACCCGCCATCTCCTCAACGACGAAAACTCCTAGGATCTCTACCACAGTTGATCCACACAGAAGAGGACTGGCGTATCGAAAGCCTCGCAGGCTAACTTGCACCGAGGGCGACGACGGTGCATGCGCGAAGTGCCGGCCGCAGAAGCTTCGCTGGAATCGGGCTGGGGGACATTCTGCCTGGGGATTTCAAAACTAGGTTTTGGGGTTACAGCTTGGACCAGCCTTCCAGGAGGATGTCGCAGTGTTGCACAGGGCTTTGTGATTGGTGCTTCAGGGTTCGACCATATGGGTTTTCACGGTTTTGAGGTAAAGATTCTGTCAGGGCTTTGCTTCGAAGAGGTTCTGCGAGGAGCACGTAGAGCTTTTCTGGTTTAGGGTTGCGGGTTTGCGGATTTAGTGTGCGATGCTGCGTAGGGTGGGCACGAACTGGAAGCATACATGCCTGTGTTTAGATCTTTCAGATGTTGGCGGTACTTGTGGCTCGCTGGACCATTTAACCACAAGGTCCATGTAACCCCTGGCTAGGCCCGTTAGGAGCTTCGCGACTGGATTTATGGAGAGGGCTCCAACCCTCCGAATTCCAAGAGCAGGGCCAGAGCTCCAGACCTTTGCACAGTATGTCTACACACCTGCATGTGCATACCTGTGCGAATGTGTATGTATATGTATATGTATATGTGTATACATATATATATATATATATATTATATGTATATGCAGAGACTTTATGCATACACATATTCAGTGTATGCATATGTGTGTGGACATATGTATATATGTCTGTCCGTCTGTCTGTCTGTCTGTCTGTCTGTCTGTCTGTCTGTCTGTCTGTCTGCCTGTCCGTCTGTATGTCTGTGGGTCTGTGTGTCCGTATATGTCTGTATGTCTCTATGAAATGCATGCATGCATGTATGTGTTTATGTATGTATGCATGCATGCATGTATACCGAGATAGATAGATGGATAGATAGGTATGTAACGGGATAGACTTAGATATAGATACGAGTGTTGACACAGATATAGACCTAGATCTAGATGTAGATACAGACCTGGATATAGATAAAGGATGGTATTCCGTAATGCTCAGATGCAGGGCTTAGGCTTAAGGATTTTGAAGTCCGAGAGTGTGCATATCAGTATTCAAATCTAAATAAGCAGATGAGTTTTGCATATGCTTCTAATATCATATGCCTGTGAAATACATAGCAGAGCTGTAGGAATGAGGGCCGATAGGCGGGGGCTACCATACATACATGCATGCATACATACATACAACATCCATACATCCCCACATCCATACGTACATACATACAGACAGATAAACATATGTACATACAAAGATGAGAACACACACACACACACACACGTACCTTCCTGCTCGATCCAGGCTGCCGCTCTGTTGGCCCCCCTCAAGCCTGAACCGTCGTCACTAGGTCTCTGCCTCAGCCCCTAGATCCGAATCCCCAACACCGGACCTGTTCCAAATCCAAAACCCTGTAACCGCTTAAGCCTAAGTTCCAACAGCTCCCACCCTGAACCTATCTCATGCCTCTGAGGCATGAGCTGACAAAGGACAGCCAATGTGTCACCTGCAAGCCTGGCTACAAGCAGAACACAGATCACACCTGCTCCGAGCTGACGTGCCTTGGTTTGGAGTCTTGTTAGGGTTTACAGCAATAGGCGTCAGAATCAGGAAGAGAAACAGAACGAGAGCGACAGCGAGAGCGACACAGAAAGAGACCGAGAGACAGAGAGAGCGAGCGCGAGAGACAGCGCGAGAGACAGCGCGAGAGAGAGAGAGAGAGCGAGCGAGAGACAGAGAAAGAGAGAGACAGAGAGAGAGAGAGAGAGTGAGAGAGAGAGAGAGAGAGACGGAGAGGGAGGAGAGCGAGAGAGAGAGACAAAGAAAGAGAGCGACAGAAAGAGCAAGAGAGCGACGTATGCAGAAGATGCGTTCCGTCAAGGTGCGATTTGACCGAGATTGAGAACTGTGCCTCCTGCCGTGCGCAGAAAGATCCCTGGGCTTGCACCTTTGGTGATTCTGAGGTCTTTCAACTACTTTGTTTGGGGTGGTCCTACACAGTCTATACCAACTATGACGACTTCAGCGACAGCGCCGGTAAAGAAGCATATGGTAATTCGTGAGGGTGGGCTCGACTTTTAGTTTTGAAGCGCACCTCTTTTTTGATAAAAAAGCGTTTCGGGATTCAAGGGTATCGTGGATTTCTTAACCCAAATCTGTTCTAAAATTCTTAATTCGAAACGGCAGCAGATAAAAAGCAGGTTCAAGAAAGGATAGCGCAGGAGGGTTCGAGCCCGAAGCAGTATCCATGCCAGCGCATGTGCTTATCCGCCCGGACATTGTGTTTTTGTGGCACCGCTGTCCGCGGGGACTCAAGTTCTTAATCCAATGATTTCTTGAGCCGTGCTGTTGCTGTTGTTAGATGGATCGTCAAAGCTCCCTCTTCGGATTCGTCGGCCGTGTGTTCACCGTAGCATCAGGTCGAGTAGAGATCGGCCACAACTCCGAAGCCTCTTACGGGGGTTGCTCTTGAGGGTGATATAGGGTTTCGAGGGGAGTCGCAGTCTTTTAAAGACGTGTTTGGCTGCCTGGTGCTACTGTGATAGAATGCGGGGGGGGGGGGGGCATGATTCCTTTGTGAAATTACAAGGCGACATGAGGCTCAGCCGTCGCAGTGCTAGTCTTGGTTCGGGTTCAAGACTTGGCATTTATGTTTATTTCCAGGGTATGCTGCAAAACGGTAACTAATCATTCTAACTATGAAGTTCGCGTCTCTCGGGCTAATTTTGCCCTAAGGTTCCATGTACTTTTACAGTATATCTCTCTGCCTTAAAGTACCTAGGGAGTACTTCACTGCTAAGCCAAGTATATACGTGTGTATGCTTGATGCTGTGTGCATGTATGTAAGTATGTAAGCATGTAGGTATGTATGTACGTATGCAGGGAACTATGCCTGTATTTTTGTACGTATGTCTGTATGTATGTATGTATGTATGTATGTATGCATCTATGTATGTATGTATGTACGTATGTATGTGTGTATGTATGCGTGTATGTATGTATGTATGTATGCATGTACGTATGTATGTATGTATGTATGCGTATATATATATATATATATAGGTGTGCATGCAGCTGCATGCATGTATGTATGTATGTATGTATGTGTGTATGTATGTATGTATAAAATGTATGTATGTATATGTAAGTAACTAGTGTGTGTGTATATATATATACACACATCTGTACACATATATGCACATACATGTTATGTTAAGTACATGAAACCTTATGGTCATATCCAGCCTCCCACCTCCCAAGAGAAAAGGAGCTGACGGCCGACAACCAGTGCTCGGAATGCAAGGAAGGCTTCCAACTTACGGAGCCCTGGCTTCGTCTTTGGTTCCGGTTTAGGGTCTAGGCTTCCAGGGAGTGCAGGTTTCGGGTCTTGATCCGGAGCAGTTTGCGAGGGTTAAGCGTTTTGGATTGGAACCCCTTCAGATGTATTAGCTCCCTAAAAGGGTGTGGGCTACGACCAATACGAGGACGACTACTCCAACGACGACGACGATTACTACTGCTGCTACGACGACCGCATATCAGTACCACTGCCACTACCACTACAATTGAAACTGCTAGTACTACCACTGCTACTACCACTACTACTACTACTACTACTAAAACTACTACCACTACTACTACTACTACCACCACTACTATACTAATACTACTACTACTACTACTACTACTACTACTACTACTACTACTACTACTCCAGCTGCTACTACTACTACTACTACTACTCCAGCTGCTACTACTACTACTACTACTACTACTACTATTACTACTACTACTACTCCAGCTGCTACTACTACTACTACTGCTACTACTACTACTACTACTACTAGTACTGCTACTACTACTCCTACTCTTACCGCTGCCGCTGCCGCTTCTGCTGCTACTACTGCCACTGCCACTGCCACTGCCACTGCCACTGCCACTGCCACTGCCACTGCCACTGCCACTGCTACTGCTGCTGCTGCTGCTGCTGCTGCGACGGCGACTGCGACTGCTACTGCTACTGCCACGGCTGCTACTGCTACTGCCACTGCTATTGCGACTACTACTACCACCAACGCAACCATCACGAACACCACAACAGCCTTAAGTTTAAGTCCTGAAGCCCAAACCATAAACTCAAACCCCAAAGCTCTAAACCCGAAAGCCTTAACTCCATAAAGCGCCAACCCCCCCCACACCCGAAGATTTGCCCCCGACACGTCGGCTGTGAAGGAAAGTGGTACTTGCGAACCTTTCGAATGCCAGACAGGACCCGATGAGGCCACAACGGTTTGGCACGACATGAGGAGTCTTTCTATGGGTATATGTATATAGGTGTGTGTGTATATATATATATATATATATAAATTCATATTTTTATTTATGCACGTAGATGCACATTCATATTTGTATAGTGATAGTAGTACTAGTACGAATAATCATGACAGTGTGTAATAGTAATTTTCATAATAGGAATACTAACGCTCAGAATAATAATGCGCACACAGTAATATTAAAACTTGCACCATTATTAATACATTCTTTCTTAATATTAAGTATCAACATGATTATTAATATTAATATCAATATTAGTAATATTCATATTAAATATCAATATTATTGTTAATGTTCGTATCGTATCAATATTTATATTCACATTCATATTAATATCATATTGCTATTAACATGTTTTTTCATATCAATATTAATCAAGATTAGTATCACCGTCAATACCCATATCAGTACTAGCAGTAGTACTGATATGAATATTATTGCTATTGGTATACATATATATATATATATATATACATGTACTAGATATATATGTATATTCATATTCTTATATGTATATATATGTGTACCTGTATATGTGTATGTATATGTACATGTATACACACAATATGTGTAGATGTTGGGCTTCAGGGTTTAGGGTCTATGGTTAGATACACATACAGGGTTCGACAAGATCCTTGTTTCGAATTTCAGTTTCCGGCTGTGGGGTGCGGGCTTCGGTTTGTTCAGCCCCAGCCGGGCCGGATGTCGCGTATTGATGTTCGGATGTTTTCGACACAGATTGCGAAGGTGTCAGGCTTACTAGGTGCTTTCCTTTAGTTCGGCTCCTTGGTCAAACGGATTGTTGTCGCTTCGGGAGTTCATTCATTGGTTGCGCTCTTCGTTCCCCCTCTCTGGGACTTCATGGTCGCTTGGATGGTTGACCGGTGCATGCAAGCCAGCTATTGCGAAGTGCTGTGGCTGGGTGCGTGTGAGCTTGCCTTGGGAGGTGTGACCATGTGCTCCCAATCGGTTTGTCATTTGCTTGGCACGGGACTGGAGCAAGAACAGCTGTATCAACAGTACTGTTGGGATCCGGCCTCAGATGGCAAGATGAGTCAACTTCATGGGGCAGTTGCTGCGTTCATGTTTTCCCCAGCATATCCAGGCTGGAAGGCTGATGACGGCCCTTTGATCCTGAAAGCTGACCATGGTAGAAGATTAGCTTGTAGAAATACCGTTCAGGGTTTAGGTTCTCTCTGGTATATTTGCATAAGGACCCCGTGATCGAAATACAGACCAAAGCCTGAGTGCGCAGGTCGCAAGAACAACCAGAGGCCCGTCCCACAATAAATTGACTGTGCTTATCATTGTTGCCGAAAACATAGTGCAAGACCTCATCAACAGGATTGCAGCCCTTGTAACACAAATCCTTGTCGAGCTTCGCGTTTTACACTTTCGTTTTTTGAAGTAAAGGGTTTTAGGCTTTAGGCCAGCGCCTCGACAATGCCGAATCAACACAATAGAAACCCAACAGCTGAGTGGGCAATCGACTATACCCTCCAAGATGTCGCAGGATCCGAGACACGGAGTATCTGGTTGATCCGAAACCGCCAGTATTCCTGAGGTTCCATCATGTCGGTATAGTTTGAAGCCCACGGAAAACCCTAGTTCAATCACTCGGGGTGCAAGGTTGATAAGGTAGCCAATAAGGTTTTGGGAATGCACAGAATGAAAGATATGCGAAAGCCCTTCCAGATTCCCAGGAGGAGAAATGAGCAGCTGAACTCCATGGTCATAGGGTGCGGAGTACCTACTCACAAACAGAATTGCTTCGGGCTGCCTGCTGCGATCATCGTAGTTCTGCCACAAAACCCTTCTTCAATGTTGTTGAGGCTCCTGTGTTTTCAGAAACCCCTTGTGAAACAATTACGTAGTAGCCCTGGAATGAGACCTTTGTTACTGATTAAGGCCCGAAGATCCTCAGGACCAGCGTTGAATCGGAGCGTCCTGTTAAGCCTTAGACTAAAGACAGAGGTCTCAATGCCTAGTACGGGGGGAGGGTTTGGGGGGTTAAGGATTCGGGTTTAACTATCTGAACGTCTGAGCACACTGAAACCTGTAAACCCGCTCATGAAGGGGATGTGTGGTTTTCGCATGCGTGTTTTGTTTTTTTGCTCTTAGTTTTCGTGTCATGACGCAACCAAGACAGAACTCTTGCCGAGTACATACCTAGGCCTTAAGGGGTTCCTATATAGGTCCTTTAAGGCCTATAGTAGATACTATATGAGTACATGAAGCCTTGCGGCAGTAACTCTCGTCGCGAGGCCTGCAGAGAGTGTGCAGCTCCGGAAGATCGTACTGGTGAGAACCAATGCTCGGCGTCTCCTGGCCGTCTTCTATTTGTAGATAGGGCTGCTAGGGTCGGGATTGAGGGCTTAGGGCTTTGGGGGTCTCGGGTTTAAGGTTGTAGGGTTGAGGTTTTGGGCGTTATTTTCTGTTTGATCGTTGTCTGTGGAGTCTGATTGAGAGCATCAAGTGGGCGTTGCAGAGTTTTGGGGCTTTATAGTGTTAAGAGTTCAGGTGCTTGGGATCTGCCCACGTCTGAAGCAATCGGAGCGACTGGTGGTTGTCCGTCTGGGTTTCTCTTCGCTTGTTGTAGTAGCAAACCCGTCAAACCCTCACAGTCGAAAACCGTATTCGCTGTATACTACAATCTACTGAAGCATCGCTGGTCCCAGAGTACCATGGAGGAAAGGTCGCCCCAACTCCAGAACTTGCTGAAGCTCAACAAGACACCACAGAGCAGCTTGAAATGCCACCTGAAAATCCTCGGAACTTACATTGGTCTCTGTGTTACACGGGTTGAGGCTACCTAGTTGAGTATTCACTTTGTAAGATCTTTCCCCAAGAGACCAAAACACTGTTCTTAGGTGCAACCCTGGATATGCGTTGACCGCGCGGAGCTGCGAAGCCTTGACATGCGTGGAGGGTGAGGGCAGCCTTTGTGCCAAGTGTGAGGCGGGAAGTCAGCGCAGCACGAAGTCGCACAACTTGCATACTAATTGTGCGACAGCGCGGGCCTGGATGATTGCTGGGGGTGGGTCCGTTGTGCCCTGGCCGTTGGGGGACCATAAGGAATGCATTGCACTACTTATTCAGCCCTCGCTGTCAACCGAAACCCTGGACCTTCACTGAGTCCACTCTGTAAGGTAACTGTCCCTGAATATGGGCATACTGGGCCCGGTATGTGTGCATCTATCTGTTTGTTGTTGCAGCAGCCGTCGCTGCAAGGGGGATCTTTAGCCTACACCTCAAACCAATTGAAACCTAAACCTTAACCGTGAATACATATCGAGATGCAAGGATAGATTGTTTGGTAGGTTGGTAGATAGTTAGAAAGGTAGACAGACAGGTAAGACATAGACAGATAAACAGACAGATAGACAGGCAAATAGAAATGTAGATAAACATCCAGATACATTGATAAATAGATCGATAGACAGACAGATAGACAGATAGGTACATAGATAGACAGATAGGTACATAGATAGATAGGGAGAGAGAGAGAGAGAGAGAGAGAGAGAGAGAGAGAGAGAGAGAGAGAGAGAGAGAGAGAGAGAGAGAGAGAGAGGGAGGGAGAGGGAGAGACAGAGATAGATAGCAATATAGAAAGGTTGATCGGTTGTTACATGGAGCCACGTATGTGTGTCGCTCTGTCTCTCTGTGTGCTTACTTTTCTTTAGGTGTCCGCCTCACTGCCTGTCTGTCTGACTGTCCGTCGGTCTGTCCGTCTTTCTTTCCGTCCGTCAGTCAGTCAGTCTATCTGTCTGCATGTCTGTCCGTCTGCCTGTGTGTATATTATACATCTGTGTGTATATATATATATACGCAGACACCTCCGCTATACTTTTACTTGTTATAATCTACAAGACAACCAAAGTTGGTCCGGAGGTCTTCGAGAAGCGCCGCCTGGTGGATCAATGCCTGACCTGTTGCCCGACCATCAATTGAAGGGCTTCTGACTGGGTTTACGATGCAAGGTTTTGGGAGCTGTTGCTTTCTGTCTTTGCGGAGTGTGGAGTGTGCTTCTTTAAATATTGGTGGAGGTGTTTGCAGAGATTTGTGGGAATTGCTTTTCGGCTTGCAATTGTGGTAGAGTCGCCCAGGTTTCACATGTATGTGTCGTCCGGTTCGAACGGTACTTGTTGAGTGCTTCTGTAATCATAAGTTATGCAGGGCTAATTAATGTTGCTACTGTACCTAAACCAAAGGAAACCTAGCCCTAGCCCCGGTAAAGGCCCTGTAAAATCCTAGTGTCCCCTTCAGACTCCTTTAAAACTTGCTTCAGAACCCTGGTTTAAAACAAAGGCAACCAGGGATTCAAGCTCTCCGCGGACTCGAAGTGCGTCCCATTCAGCTGCAGCGTGGGGGCCGAGGACGGCTGGGATTGAAAGTCTAGGTTTAGAGGATTCCTGGTCATTCACATGAGGTTTCAGCATTTGCTACATGCGACTGTATGGTTTTGGTCTTGTGTCAAGATTGCATAGGGGTTCTGCAACGGGCTATGGGAGGTTTCTAGAAGGGCTTTGAAGGCTTCAGGGCGAAGCCGTTTAGCGGCTTACAGGGTTTCGGTGAAAATTGGGCTTGTTTGGGTCAGGTCTTTTGGGGTCTTCAGTGCTTGAAGGTTCCGGGGCTAGGGGCATCTAGCGGCTAGGGGAGAGGGGCACATTTGTGATATATTCGATTCTGGCCACAGGGTATAAGCCGATGTGTGCATCTATGGTGTACCTAACACCCTGCCCTTAATGCCCCAAACCTGCACCCCAAAGCCTCTAGTTGAGCACTCCAGGACCAATGCCGCATTTGCACTCAGCCGGCTCTCCGAACTGCGGATGATCAATGCTATCAATGCCGCTGGGAGTGTAATGGAGTTAGGGTGTTAGGGCCTAGCATCTGGATTCAGGGATTAAGGTTTGTGATTCAGTGTTTAGCATTGCGTAGGGTGCACAGGGTGCTCATCATGACCTCTGGTCCATAGCCTAGTAGCAGTTGAGGAATCATGCTTTGCTGATCAATTCAGGGTCTACCTGAGGCTGCAAGTCTGTCGGGTTTAGAGCAGACCCGGACTTTAATCGACTCTCCTGACCCTAAGCGGTCCTTAGATGTCCTTGTTTCGTCACCCAGAACATCCCTGAACCCTAAACCCTCATCCCGAAAGCCCTGAACCCAAAATAACCTAAACCGGTGCCCTGGTTCCTGGTGTTTCGAACTCTGGCCCTGAGGCCCAGGTTCCAACAAACCCGCGGCACCTGAGCTCCGAATCCAAGTTTCAAGCACCGAGATTTGAGTTCGAACGGCCGAAAATCCACGTGAGTAGCCATGTAGAAGCCACCCCAAAACCCTTAGAATCTTGAAGCGCTAAACAGCCATTATACCGAATCAGGTAACTATAGAAAGCCCCCCCAAACCCACGAAAACAAGTGTCAAGCTTCATCCAAGCCCCTAACAAGTCCCCCACAAGGTCCTTAAAAGAAGCCTGCCACAGGCAACCCCGGCTACAGGCTCTTTGGTCGAAGACGTTTGCAGGTGTATCTTCTGGGGCATTGGGTTCGAGGCCACTGGGGTCAGGGTTTAGGTGATGCTTTTTTGGTTTGGGTATTTTGATGACTCAGGGCACGGGTTCAGGGTGTCGGGTTTGTTGCAGGATTCCTTAGGGCTTCGCTTTAGGTTCTGTAAGGTTTGAGAGTTAGGAGTTCAGGGTTTGGGGTTTAGAGAGTGGGCTTTCATCATAAGTTGTAGTTGGTCCAGAACTTATAGTAGAACATGTCATACCCTGAAGCCATCTGAAGCCCTTTTACGGCTGCTACTGCTCCCGTAAACCCTCCAACCCTATAGACCCTGTATACATAGAACTTAATCGAAGCCTTATCTAACTATTGCGGCCACTGGGAGTTTCCGAGAATTAGGGGTACATTTGGGGTCCTTATAATAAGGATCCTACCATCTAGGTACTATATTAGCGTCCCCTATTGTCGGAAACTCCCCTTTGATCGCAAACCAATCGCTCGGCCTGGGCGGCAAGCAGGAGCCGGGCCCGCCTCAGGAAGACTATACCTGACTATGCATCCCTTGAGCGCGATGTCCCAAGTTAAGCGTGTGTGTGGCAATCCTGCGCTGGACGGCAGTGGGATCCCTTGCTTGCCAACAGATGGCGCAGACTATCGAGCAGCTCTAGACTCTACATCAACAGCAGGACTTGCATTATGCTGCGACTGTGTGCTTCTACAGGAACAATTTGGCTCGCGGCCAACCGGCCAACCCACCTGTCGCCCTAACAAGCACAAATTGATGGTTACTTGCAGGCATGGGTGACAGCTACAGGTTCAGTGTTCACGGTTTCGAGTTTTGGTTTCAGGCTTGGTTGGTTCAAAGGTAGTGTCTCTCGCATGGTCGGCGGAGAGCATCTGCATAAAATGGAATGCAGAACCTGGTTGTCTGCACAATAGTCGTAGTAGCAGCCAGATTATTTATGCTGACTCCTGCAACGTGAGCACGGGCATTGCCAACACTTGCGCGAATCTGAAGCTTCTCTATATAGAATTCGGAACGATCAAGGACAGTTTCCCTTTCGGTCTCTGTAACAGTATACTACAGTATACCCCACAACCCTATACACACATTAAGGCCCCGAATTCAACCCCATGATCAACCCACGAGATGATGCAAAGCGGCTCAGGCTTAACATGGACATGAAGTGCGAGCCGTTCCCTTGCGACGAGGGCGAAGGGGCCAAGTGTAAGACCTGTCGAGAGCTCGCGTCGCGCACGGCTCCCCACCAATGCAGCACCTGCTCCTCGCCCTGGCAAGTGCAATGTAATTTAGGGGCCTTAATAGTTAGAATAGGGCTTGGTGATATATTTACTGCTATAACTACGCTAAGGAACCCCCAAAACTCTCTTATAATTATTAAGGCTCCGACTCCTACATTCGGGACAATGAGTAGTGCAGTACAACTGCAACAGTCTTTGGCGGGGTTGGGTGGTAGTATTAGTTATACCCTTTGTAGCATGTACTGACTATTCTCATCATGTCCTCAGCTTCTCCCTCCTAGCAGGTGAGGGTTTCAGAGAAGGGGGAATCCCCATTATAAATCCTAAGTAGTGCATCATTAAGAAGCCTGAAATTCGGTACACAAGGGCTGGTGTCAGGGTTTGGTGTTTAGGGTTTGCGTGTGAGTGCAGGCCCTCTTACCCACAGGTCGACTAACATACTATATTGATTTGGACTTGCATGATGGCCTGTGCTTCGATGGCTGTAGGGGGCCCGAACGTGGTATTCCCGTAGAGTTTCCGCAGTCTTTACGGTTTACACAATCCCCAAAACCCCCTCGGCCATGTCCAAGAACTCCCAGCCTTTCGTCTCGTGCTTCAGGACCCGCGTACCATCCGATAGCGCCATAAGGGGTGTTTTGAACATGTTGCGCCGTAGACTCCTTCCTGCAGCGACCCCACGCCCTATCTAGATCTAGGAATGTAGGTTTCTATGTATGGTTGGAACCCTACCATGCGAATGGGTTAGGTAAGCGCTGAAGACTCAGCCTCAAAAGTCCTACGTACAGCCTGAAGCCGTTGCAACTTTAAACAACCGCACAACTCCCTAAAAACCCTTTAAAGCCTTGAGGCAATGCCGGCTACGGCCTCGTGGATGCCCTAGTTTGCAAGCCATTTCTCTGCAGCCCTGGACCGAACGGCGGATGCAAAGCCTGTGCCTTGCCTTGTTTATTTTCCCTAAGGCTCCAGGTGCCCATAATATGAATATATATATATATATATATATATATGTATATACACACACATGTAGATTAGAAAGTATATTTATATAGTTATACATACGAAGACCCGAGAGGGGTCACTCTATATGTACTTGAGGGCCTACGCAAAACAGCATGCTTAGGCACATGGATCCTTAGGGTTCGTGCTTCAACAGTTACCTGAGCCGTACAGAGCCTCGCCTTTCCAGCATTTTCGTTGACTGAGGGTGCGAAAACCTCCAGCTCGCGCTGTGGCTTTAGGTTTACAATTACTTCTGTCATACGACACCCTCAGCCCTAAGCCCTAAACCCTGAACCTTACCTAAGCAATCAAAAGTAAGCAAAATTAACGGCCTGACACCTCCAAACGGCCATTATTCTACAGTTTTTTTGGCTCAGGCAATACAAACCCCTAAACCCGATCACTATGTTATGCTCTTCCGGACCACTGGGTTGCGTATAATTTGCTTAGTTATTGTGTAGCTCCTTTCGTTTGGGACATCAGTGCTTTAGGATTGGGGCCCGAGGGTTGAAGGTTCAGGGTTGACGGTTTGAGGTTTGAGGCTTGCTGGAAAGTTTAAGGGCCAGAGGGTGTTAGTCCCAATGTGGTTTTGGCCTTTTCGGCGATCTTTGTCAACGTGTCCCCAGTGCATCCCACAAGCACATAAGATAAAGCTCGGTCCCTCCCATACAGGTTTTGAGGCATCATGTACATTTGACCGGCAAGTAGGGATCTGACGTTCAGGCCCTAGAGCAGATAGCTTAAGACAAAGCCATTCAGCCCATGAAGACTTGAAACCGAATCATAGAGGGTGCATGCACCCATCATGTGGTACATGCTTTAGCTCCAAAGTACCTATTAGAGGGCCGACTTCCAGGCCAAATTTTATTTACTAGTATGCTGTAGAACACTATATCGACACATGGACCTTTGGGGAGCGGCATATGAATCTGGACCCCGTGTGCATTAAACCTGCGTTCACAGGCTTGAGACTCTAGCCTAAACCCTACACGGTTCAGGGTTTGGGGTTGCGGTAGAAGTCACCCCGCAAGATTCGGAGTAGAGCGGAGTAGATCAGTTCAGCCCTTTCTGGGAATATGTCAACTGGCCGCTGCTCTAAACCCTCAAAACCCCAGCCCTCAAACCCCGAAGCCCTGGACCCTAAACTCCAGTCCCCAATGCCCTGGACACTAAACCCCCTGAACTCCAAACCCCAAAACCCTGAAAGCCCCGAACCTAAACACGAAAAGCCGCAAAGCCCCAAAACCCAAAGCCCTGGACCCAATACCCAGAGACCCAAAGACCCTAAACTACCTGGCATCCTCAAACCCCCGCCCCGCATCTTGCTAACAAGGCAAGGCCCAAAAGGCCATGACCGCCTTCGACCAGTGTGCAGCCTGCAATGACGGTGCCTTCATCCGCACTTGGGGCTTGGGGCTTACCTGAAGCGCCAAAAGGAAGTAACGCAACGGCCCAACATCTGTAAAGGGCAATTTTTCTGCATGCTTTTGGGGCCAGGTAGGGCTTAGGGGGTTTGGGCTTTTGGTGGGTGTAAACATGTCTCCTCGGAAGGGAGGAGGGCTTACAGAGGCTAGGACTTGAGGGTTGTAGGGTTTATCGGTTTAGGCTTGAGGTTTCAGGGTTCACGCAGTTTCGAGCTTGGGGTTACATTACTATGGTTTTGGAATCATCTTGTGGTTCAGGGTGCATGGGGCAGGTTCAGAGCGGGTACTAGGACGCCGCACACTGCTGCTGAACGTGCCGAATAAAGGCTGTCAGAGGATCTATACTGTACGGCGTTGCGTGTTTATCGGTTGAGGGTTTGGGGTGTTTGGGCTTCAATGTTGGGGACTTCAAGGTTCAGGGCCCGGGCCTTTGGGATTTTTCGAGAACCCGGTGGCCAGGCTTTCGACGCCTGATGGTGCGTGCGGGGAATCGTACATGCTAACCGCAGCGCATGCTGCCTGCTTGTCTCCTTATACATACATACATACATACATACATACATACATATATACATATATACACACACATACAAATCACGTAGGTGCATACATTTATATATACATTTTTCAGATATCAACCTGCCTGTGTGCAACCAGCAAATATGTGTCAAACAAGCAGACAAACATGGGCCTAAGCTACGTCCTGAGCTAACAGTCAGCCAATTGCTCTAAAGCCTAGAGCTGTAGGAACAGGAGCACGACATAGACTTGCAAGTTGTCCTACCCCAACAGCGCCTAGATTCACAACCATTGTAGTCAGTCCCCGCAACCACACCGTGACCCCACCCCCCCCAACCCCATACAGTGGAGACACCACCCTGAGCCCAAAGCACCGGAAAACCTTAGACCTTAACAAACCCTACGTGCTCTGCCTTGACCGAGGCTATTTCTTGACTTCGGAGTTTACCTGCCAGCTGGGCTCGGAAAACTGGGCCTCTAACAGCAAGGCTGGGGCTATGGATTACTGGGCATGTTTAAAGTTGGGGTTCAGGATGTTGTAGTGGAAGGGGCTTAGGGTGTGGGATTTTGGGTTTAGGGCTTAAGGTTTAGAGGCTAAGGTTTTCAGGAGTTCATGCAGGGGGCAAGGTCTCAGGAGTCAGTGTTTCTGCTACGGAGCCTCTTGGGGTCTATGCAGGGTTGGGGACTAAAGTTTAGGGTTTGGGGTCATGAGTGTTTTTTGTTTGGACACGACCGGATTTACAGCGACTGACAAAGGAGGTCACGCATCTGTCATCATCGGCTCACAGCCAGAGCCATGGATAGCCTTTTGTCCGTTTGCAGAGCTTCTCCCCGAATGTGCACACAGGGGAGCTAGTAGCCGCTGCCACAGGATACTCCATGGTACAGTGATGCAGAGATGTGCAGTATGGCCTACAATCACGAGCCTAGCAATGCCTGGAACATTGTGATAGAGATACATTACCTGTGGCTTTGTCGCCAGCATAGGAAGACTTGCCCGAAGCACCGTAAGTACTCTGTGCCTCCTGGATCTTGGTTGAAGGCCCGAGAGATCCGAAAACATCATGCACACCCAGAACCCCAAAACATCGCTAGACCCTAGGAAGCCGAGATCCAATCCGACTCCCCGTTTTGTTCACTCCAGGTCGTCCGATACGCCAAGCAGGCCATGCGTGAGCTCGTCAACAAGCTCGATAGGCCACTTGGCTAGCCCTACTGTAAGGCTCTATGTACCTGTAAAGCATATGTTTATGGCTTATGCCCAGAAAGTACCTAACGGGGAATTAGGGACCCCTGTAAGGCCTTCGGAGGTACTACAGAGTAATACAGGTGCTTGCAGCCTTGGGGTTATGTTTGTACTGCTTTCGGGTTTCGCGTTTCGGCAGCTCTAAGGCCCTAAAGCCTACTCAGCTTTGGAGTCTATAGGGTTTAAGGCGGGAAGTGCTTCAATCTTTAAAACTTGAGGTCAGCGTAAGGTTGCGACGTCAGGCCATGGCTTAGCAGACCTCCACGCCTGCCTTCTTAGACTAAACGAAAGCAGCAATGCACAGTTCGCAACATGTGTTTGCTCGGATCGCAGAAAGCTCAGAGCCGCAGCTTTGCTCGCTAGTTCTACTTTTAAGCGGCGAACTGCGGTGGACAATCTTGGCCTCAGAGCTTTAGGCATGAAGGCTACAGGTTCGGGGTTTAGGTTCAGCACGCATATGTAGTTCGTCCTGAAGCGGGAAGTTGCAACAGCCATCCTATATGTGAGATTCAGAACAACTGAATGCTTGCCAACGGAGTTGCATATCAGATCCTGTGTGTGCGCAGGCGTGTGTGTGTGTGTGTTTTTTTTTTTTTGTGTGTGTGTGTTCTGCTTTGTTCATGTGCAGTTGCGCTGTGTTTCACGTAACCTTCCAACACGTTAGAAATAGTTATGTCTGACCCCAAATTATACTGACCGGACAGTGATCACACCATCCCGATTTGGGTTTGTTGAAAGCCCGACAAAAGTCTTGTGAATGCGCAGGGGCCGGCGCGAATGCCTTGTAGACCCCAATACGAGCCCAGAAGTTTGTGATATCAAATGCCCGAAGATCGATCAACACCCGCCTCACGAAACCTCAGCATGTTAACGGAATCAAAGAAAACTTTTCGGACCCCGAGAGTTTTGGAACTCCCCAAAGAGCTCTTTCTGAGGAATTCCGACGGCAGCATCGATAAAGGCGAGCTTGATGAAGCCTGGTGTCAAGCACACTCTGAAACCCTATCATCTATAGGATTTCTGGCTAGTGTGTACGGGGTCCGGATGTTTAACAGCTCTGGCTCAAGTGTCTCCGTGTTTCCATTGTTTCTTGCTTCCGCCTTGGCTTCCTTTATGCAGTTTTTTGTTTTGCATGTCGCTCTTTGTCCTCGGTTTTTGGGTTCCTGGTTTGGGTGTGATTTTTTGCTCCGCAAGCTTCGGGGGAATTCTAAACTGGAGCATCCTCTTCGGTGACAAGCACAGGTTGCAAGACACCCAAACCCTAAACACTATCACGGCAAGCTTGCGGGAGGCGATGCTCTGCAAGACTTTAAACTTTTCATCTTTGGCTTCAAGCTTAGGGGGTCAAGGTGTAGGTCCTAGGGTGTCAAGCTAGGGGGCAACTCCACATGCAGGATCTGCCACGGCAAGGTTTCGGGGAATCGCAACTGGCAAGGTCCTGTTTTGCTGCAAGATAAATGATCCTAGACCCTAAACCCTAATTCCCAAACCCCCGAACCCTAGACACGAGCTGTACATGCCAAACCCAATCCCCCAATCCCGGACCAATCCCCGCAGGCGAAACACTGATGTTGAGGGCTTCACTATATTCGCAGTTTCGGGGTTCAGGGTTTTAATCATACATAATTGAAGTCTCTAGTTGGCTAGGCTGGAGTACGGTCCAAACCCCTCCTCAAAATCCATATTTCCTCCTATGCTGCACTCTACCCCCCAAACCCTGAACCACTTTCTCCCTTTTGTTCCTGCCCGAAAATCCGGACGACCGACTGAAGGGCACAGCAGGGTTTAGGGTTTAGGCGTGGGCCAACGTAGTATCCGCATCACGACACTTCTAGAACCCCATACGAGTAGCTATGCTGGTTGTAGAGGGATTTCTAAGGGCCTTTATAGCGTTGTATAGTAATACAACTCCCTATACAACCCTACAAACACAGTAAACCTTGTTTAAACTCCCAGTCTCTACATCTACACTACTATACCCTCAACCTCCAAGGCCGTCTACGTACCCACCGATGCGAAGTTCAGAAAGATCCACCAATGATGCCATCCCAAAATCCTCGCCGAATATATGCTCGCCTTTCGGACCCCTAAACCCGAGACAAGCACAATAAATCCTTACAGCACCTTGAAACCCCATCAGGTGCTAGAGAACCACCCGTTGCCCGCATCCCGAATCCCAGGAAAGCTCCATCAATGATGCCATCCAACGCGGAATCGCCGGGCCTCCGTCTCAGCCAGGTCTTTCTAGCTCTTTGAGGGTTTCGAGCTAAGGGCTTCCAAAAGGCTACCAGGTCACAGTTGATGTTGAGGGTTATAGCCAGAACACGAGATGGGGTCATCAGCTATCCTTCAGGTAGGAGGTTCAGAGAATGTCTGATGGATGTTGAGAGTATGTATATAAGCATGATGATCGCACAATAGCTGCGAGCTATGCAGGTAGCTAAGCTTTCTATGCTGTTGTGAGGGGGTACAGCACAGCGATGACACCTCAGGGGGTCGTGATCCTTGTCGTCGTCATTTTTGGATTCTATGTCCTCGTTGCTCGAAATCTTCGCTTTCTGAAAGGTCAACTCACAAGGATGAGGGCGTCCCTAAACCCTGCCTGGGCCCTAAACCTTGAGGACTTATAGAATCGAAGCAAAAACATGGAACCCTAGTAAGATGTCACGTAGGGTTTAGCGCGACTTTTCAAGTCCTCCTCACCCGAATTGTTTCCCGGCTCTCTCGTTGCCATTGCGTGTCTCGTGTCCGCAGTCGGACTCGTAGCTTCTGTCTGGCTTGTGGGCTGCGTTCTTTTATCGTAGGACCCTTTACCACAAAACAGGTTCTGCACCCGATATGAACAAGTTCTGTTGGGATGTCTACCTCGTTCCATTTCATTTGGGGAGTGATCCATCCAGTGGCTAGGATAGGGACTTTAAGGCACAAGGAAGTGGAATGGAGGGGCTGCTTTAGAAGTTGCAGCCTTGCAATTCGGTCATTAGCTCGAGATGTGCATGCGTGCGTTTAGCTGTGTTTTTGGGACTTTGAACTTTGGACGTAGACCCTAAACCTTAAACTCCGTACCAGCACTGACCAAAGTCGCATGTGGCTTATGACTAGTTTTTCTTACCTTTGGCTAGTAGGTAACGGAGGAATGGGGTGCATTCATAACTACTATTACCATTCGTCCATGACCTACTAACCATAGGTAAGTTTTGTTGAAGCTGCAGCCTCAAGTCGGTGGCTTGCCTGCGGCCTGCGTCAGCAGAGCCAGCCTCCAAGCTCCGTGATCGACTGCACTCCTTCCGAACTCGTGAAAGAAGATGCAAGAGGGCCCCAAACCCTGTTGTAAGCCCTGAAACTCCCTCTAAAGCCTATAAGCCCGAAGCTCCCCAAACCCTACAAACCCTAAGGCCACAAGCATCCTCACGACCCCAGACCAGACCTGGCGGCCGAGCTAAAGACCCTCAAACGTCCCCGAGGCCCCTTAGCCACAAGCGCTTCATCCCCGCTGAGGGCTAGGGGCGCGATCCCTGAACTATATCAAATCTTTAGAGCCCTAGGGTTACTTTAAGGGTTTGGCGTTGGGATTTTCCAGAAGGTTACTCATCTTTGGTTCCCCTTAGGCCCTAGGATACGTACCGGACAGGCAAGAATGCGGTTTTAGGGTAACCCCTAAACTATGGTCACGCCTTGTCTTCCAAGGCTCCGAGGAGGCATCATCCAGGGGCAGGTCGATCCGGTCCCAGCCGTTGTGTGCCATGGCGACCTCTGAAGTCGGGTTTCTATCAGGTAGGTCTGATTCTTTTGGTGTGTTAACAGAGGGGCTTTCCCAGGTGGTGCAAGATGGTACAAGCCCTACTTCACTACATAGGCTTCAGCTCTTGGTGACATTAGCCCTGGTCATGGTTGATTGGGGGTGTGAAATCGGGTGGGGGCTGGAATCTAGGAGTCTAGATTTGACAGCTCAATGTTGAGAGCAAGTGCCCGAGTAGGCGGGCAAAAAGCTGTCTGGTACTACTTAGAGCAAGAGAGCCAGGACCCCGAGTTTTCGTTTATAGTACTTGTATCTCCGCAACCTATTTGGACCTATTTGGACCTGATTCCTCCAACCATGTAGCCGGACCTTGCCTATTGACAAACCACGTGAGTAGTAGGTATAGTAAAGATGTTGCGACCTGAACCTTATAAGCTTGTTGCGACCTGCTATTTTGTTCACTTTGGGATTGGGACTACAAGTAGATCCTACCCTGTTCGGCAGCAGACGAGGCAAAACCTGCGGAAAGAACGATAGTTCAATGCAGTGTAGAGATCGGACTACTTAGTTCTAGAATCCTGTATAATCCTTTGCATCGCTTGCATACTACGGTCGACCCCAAACCCTATTGAAAAAGCCCATGCTCAGATGGATATTCCGGTGTGATAGTACGAACCCGCGACCCTGGAAACGTTATCCCTGGCTCCTGTGACAATGCAAGGGCCTAAACCCCACAAGCAATTTTTACCTTACACCAGGCAGCCCCGCAAAATGCGAACAGAATACCACAAGGCCCCAGAAAATGATGTAAATCCCTCTGAAACCTAATAGCCCCAAACATTACAGTAGCCCTAACCCCATGATGCACCGAACAAGCATGTCCAAAGCTTGGAACTTGTTGTCCTTGAGCCTGAATCTCCAAACCCAAACCCTGCATATGCATCGGGAGGTTTGGGAATCCCTAAAGCCTATACCCCAAACCCTGTTCTATGCATGGTGAGGTTTGGGGCGGCAGATGTCGATGGCGACGGAGCGCAGCGGGCTTAGAGACCAGTCCTATAGGGGTTTGAGATTTTTGTTTTAGGGTTTGTACAAGAGTCTAGAGGGGTCTGCATAGTTAGCCACGGCGATTTGGCGGGTTCAAGAGGCTTTAAATCAAAACTATATAAGGGTTCTGTAATTTTCGGGGTTTATAGGCAAGACTCAAGCATAAGTATTCCAAGGCTTGTTGCAAGATATCGTTAAGTAGGCTTTAAATAGTACGTCCTAGACTGAGAGATGCCTGCAAGCCTCGAAAGCTTCAATACAAGTCTCTGAATGCTGAGCCCCAAACCCCAAACCCCTTACCTCAAACTCAGATCCCGGAGAAATATTGACTGCCTCCTATTCAGTCAAACCTTCCAAGTTGAAAGCCCTGTCTTTACTGCCATCATTGGCAGAAAACACCCCGATTTCGCCTATGCACCTTGTATGAAACCCTGAATCCTGATAGCACGTTCACAGATACCCCATATACACAAAATATGCAACCTCTTTCCAACCTCCTTAAGTCAATGCCCTCTCAACGATCCGTTCCAAGGCTTTCCAGAGCCGAGTTTGAGGCACTGGAAGCGCGTGAGAGCCAACGGCAGTCCGAGCGCTAAGCAAGGGAGGAGGGCTTGTACAAGGATTCTTACTATAGAGTTCGTGTTTTTTTAATGTCATTAGGCCGGAGTTTGTTCCTGTTCCGGTGTAATGTCCAAAAATCAGCAGAAGTTCCCTGTAGAGGAGCGTTTGTGAGAGGGTTCTTATAGGAGACCCTAAACCCTGGACCCAATACCCCTACACCTTAAACCCTTAAGCCCTATAAAAAGGGGGGGCTTATGGGGCCTAGGGGGGCCAAAGGGTCTCCACAGGGTCAACATGCACGGGCTCACAGTCAGAGAGGTTTTACAGGCTGAGGCTGTAGTGTACGCTTTATAGAAAATGTTTCGTAATGTGCCTTTCCTCTTAGAGGCTTTTTTGCAGGTACTTGCGGCATAAAACTCCCCGACTCTGAAAGCCTAGGGTCCGGGCTGCTCGAACGCCTTACGAATTAACCGACCCCAATCCTGAACCCTAAACCCTAAACCCCAGACGAAGCATCTCAACAGCTGCGCCCTAGAGCCCTCCCAGGCGAGCCAACAAAAGGCTAACGGGGATAAGTGGGCTTTTGTTGCCGTTGGCAAAAAGCATCTATGCTACTGGGGCCTCAGTCATTCCACTAGGATTTTGGTGGTGGCTTCAAAGTTGGGGGAAGTTTCACTTAAGACTTTTAGGAAACCATGAAAAAACCCTGTTAGAGCCTAACACAACAGACACACCAGAAGTCCTTGTATGAGTTTCGAGGATCCTTGGCATAAGCCTCATGTAAAGGGAGAGAGACTCTCACCGTTTCACCAGCAGCTGCTGCAGCAATCCTCAGCGCAGCGCTAGCGAAATCCGGGGTTTGCGAGTTCAGGGCTCGGGGCCCGGGGTTGAAGGTGTAGGCATAGAGCTTGTGCATTCAATTCCTGACATTCAGAACCTTAGGTGTCCCGCTGTCCGAAACCCAGGGTTGCGGGGCATATTAGACTCTCTTAGCTTTACAAGTATACCCAGGTTTACAAGGCGAGAGCATTGTCCAGGAGTGGGGCTGGCTTGTTCATTAGGAGTGTAGGGCTTAGAGTTTATACGGTTTCGGTGTAGAGTTTAGGGTTTAGGGGGTTTAGGGTTCAGGGCTGACATATTAATCGGGAATCAGGATGATGTGGGCTTTCTCGCTTCTGTAGGATCTAGGGCCCAGGGTTGCTTCGGCAGTGGCTAGAGAAGTGTGCAGTGGGCGGGGGGAGGGGGTATGATAGTCGGACCAGCCTATACGCAGTAACACCTTCTAATTGCTGCCCTATATCACATCCCACTTTACTTTACTTGCTGCCTATGTTAAGCTCTAATAATACCCGTATGGAAAACTTGACGGAACCTGTATACAGATGCAAGCCTTATTCCAATTTGACGGGCCCTACATGTGTTTCCAGCCTCCAGAGTACAGTATGGTGTTGCGCTTGTTAGCTGGGGTGTAAGACCATGAGCCCTCCCAGTAGTTTTCTTGCTCGGGTGTGTTTTGTTGTCGGTCGGTTTGAGTATGTGATATCCGCTTCTGTTCATCGAACAAACAAACAAGCCAGCCAGCGAGCCAGGCAGCCAGCAAGCTAGGAACTTGGGACCCGCGGCCATCGGGCATTGCCGCAATGCCGAATGAGGGCACAATTCCAAAATCGTTCCTCCCGTGTGCTGGTGAGCGGGTTTCAGAGACACGACCCACGTATTTAGCGGATTTAGACATTTCCAGGCCAAACTAGTTTTTCAAACTGCGCTCGCCACAAACACACAGACGCAATGGGAGCTTACAGCACAATGCTACATGATGGCAAACTATGCATCGCGCAATAGAGGGTGGAACCGAGACCGACGGCCAGCAAGTAAACGGACAAGAAACACACAAGCGGACTGATAAGCAAAGCGTCCCTAAACCTTGACGTCGAGCCCTGAGGGAAGTTTGGGGTCTGCGATTGTTTTATCCAGAGGTTTTGTGAAGGTGACAGGCTCGTTCGAAGCACCCCGCTCAGGCCGTTCGGTCGGATTTGGTTCCGTAAGCTCTGTAGGTTCTTAGAGCATAATTCGATTTAACACCAATTGAAGTTTATGCATGCTGGGTTCGGAATATGCTCCTGCGGCACACTTCTCGGCTCGCAGTACTCAAAGCAGGCGCATTTATTCCTGTTTACGCGTCCTCAGATATGGCCGCTTGATGCAATAATGTGGTCGATTCAGCAACCCAAAGCGTTGCCGAACCCTAAACCGCTAGCCCTTATATACAACCTAACCCCGCAACCCTGAACGGTTCGTAATACCCGTGCAATCCTGCTATAGCCCTAATACAAGCCCTGTAAAACCCTTATGAAGTCCCAAGCCTTCGTAAAATCCCAAATCCTATGCAAGCCAAAGATCATCGATGCATATGGAACGCTCATCCAAGCTCCTATAGAGCCTTGTCAAGACCCTGAAGCTCTCAACTTAGGAGCCGTAAGGCCGCAGGCAGTCCAGCAGTCTATAGCTGCGATCCCTATAGAGCCCCACAAGCAGTCTGTGATTTCGGATCGAGCAGTGTGGAGTCTCGTGGGCTTGAGGTTCAAGGGTTACCAAGAGTTACGGGTTTAGAGTTGTTGGATCTTTGGGTTCGGGGTTTGGGGACTAAGGCGGTGAAGTTTACGGTTTAGAGTGTTGCGGCTTTGGGGTGTTTCGAGGTTGGGCTTTGGGGTTGACGATTCATGGTTCAGGAGTTTAGTCTTGAGCATGTGGGTTTGGTTAACTAACGCATACATCCCAGAACTCCGTGCAGGAGGGCTTCTGAAAGTTGAAGGTGTTTCAAGAGGGCATGCGCGCATGGTTTGTATGGAACTTCATCGCTGTCACATTTCCGTCGTTTTCTACATGAAAGTCCCAGCCGCAGAACCCTAGCCCTAAACCCAAGCATGTGCACTTTTCATGACAGCACGCTGAACCTAAAGACCAAAAACATTAACAACCTTAAACGCCCTTAAAAAGTTTGATCAGCTTCTTGTCCCAGGCTGACGAGGACGCGGTGCCAGTGAGGGCATATGACGGTTCTTTGCTTTAGGATTGAGGGTTTAGGGCTTAGGGACTCAGGATTTCGGACTGCCTACGGAGAACAGTTTAAGTGATCCTAACTCATAAGATCTACAAGCCAACAAGATTACTTAGGGTCTCGGATGCTTGTAAGCCTAAAACCTCAAACAGTTGAAGAGGGTAATTAACCCTAAAGTCTAAAAAGCCCAAAGGCCTAAACCCTTAAACCCCAAACTCCAAAACCCTTAAACCCCAACACCCCGAAACCCTTAAACCCCAAAACTCGAAACCCTGAACCCGCGCCCGAACCCTCAGGAGGAAGAGCCCATCGAGCAGCTACCTCAAGATGAAAAGGCGCTTGGGGGCTCTGAAGTTCTGAGTGCTTAGTTTACACTTTTGAGATAATATTACCCACTATAAAACTGAAAGTGTACACTTCTTGGGGCTTATGAACTCAGCAACTAAGAATGGGTGCATGGTCAACTTACCTTTGGTTAGTAGGGAATGGAAGAATGGTGGTAGTAGTAGTAGTAGTAGTAGTAGTCATAAATAGGTTCTTGTTAAAACGCCTACTTACCCTCAGGCCCTAAATCTCAGGTGAGATGAGGGCTCGAAACCCCCAAACCGTAAAACACTGTAAGCCCTGCAAGCCCTAAGACCATGAGACCGTTATAGGTATTAGGGCCGAAGGTGTTTCTGATGTTTGAAATCGAATCCTTGTCCCAACTGTCTCGAAAACCTTTGCTGGCTTCCAATCAGCATAATAATTCCTTCATTCCTTATCACCCAAATGCCTTGAACCCCGATGTGCAGGATTGCGGTGGGGCGGGCAGAAGCGCACGCTCTCTCGCTCTCTCTCTCTCTCTCTCTCTCTCTCTTTTGGCTCTTTCTCTCTAACCTCTACACCAACAAACCTTACATCAACTGGTAAACACTTCTACAAAGCCATAAACAAATCATGCTTGAAGCCCCCTTTTGGTTTCCAATCCGACGGCACAGGAGAAGGATCCACTGATGGGCGTGTATATCGAGAAGAAAATCGATGGTCAGGTGAGGAATTGAGGGTTCCGTTAGATTAGCTCACGCTGCGGCACAGCCTTCGGGGCGGAGAGATGTTCATGGGTTGGGGTTGATGCGTTTGGGGTTGGGGAGTACGTAGGTTGGGTTGGGTCTGATTTGGGAGTAGGTTGTAGCTTTCAAAAACCATCAGCCCTAAACCCCAAACCCTGAAACACTAAACCTTACCTGTTCACACAGACACACACACACATATATATATATATATATATATATATATACATATGTATACGTCTATATATATATACATATATATATATATATGATCTATATATATATATATATGTGTGTGTGTGCGTGTGTCGGGCTTCTTCAGTTCAGGGGTTTGTAGTTTAGCCGTAAGCCTTCAACCCTAGGAAGCCCAGACTTCGATCTTTCAGGTTCAATCCCTGTGAAACGTCTAGCGACTCCTTACATTACGATCTCAACAGTTTTGGGGTATAGTATATGTTTCAGGATATATGGGGTCTAGGGTCCGGAAACTGATTATCCAGGGCTCTACACCCGAAGCCCCCAACCCTAAGCCCCAAGCCCCGATCAGGCAGAAGTTCTGATGGCTGACACTGACTGACGAATGTCCGACCGAGCCGCAAGCTCGAAGCACAAAACCGAGAACCCCTGACAGCAACACTTATTCCGTAAAGGTCACAAAAAAGTGCTTATGATCAGAATTTGGGCCTTACTGCACCATAGATCCCATATGTAAACCCTTTAGAGCCCAGGTCTTCCACGGCAAGGTGGAAGACATTGAAGTCGGCCAGATCTCTCGGGATCGTTTGTACCGAGTCCGGTGCCCCTGGGTTCAGGCTTTAGGGGTGTTTAGGGTTTATTTAGGATTTAGGGGCTTTGGGTGTAGCGGTTTTGGTGTAGATTTAGGGTTTCGGGTTTAGGGTTTAGATTTAGGGTCTCGGGTGCAGGGCTCGGATTTAGGGAGTTGGGTTGATGCAGGGTTCAGGGGCAGCCTCCGTCTTGCCGGGTTCTCGGTGTTTCCCTCGGGTCCGAAAAAGCGCAGACTTTTGTACTTGAGGCTAAGGACAGTAGTCTAGGTAGCTTAGTATCTCAGTGTAGTGTATGACTGTTCGGTCTTCGGTCCTCGAACCCTTAGGGTGTTGTAAGTAAGAGCTTTAGCTTGCGATGTCACCTTTGTAAGAGAGTTGGTGAGGGTTTATGAGGGGTTTTAAGGGAGCTTAGGATCTACCTGGTGGCACCCTTGGCTATGATTCTGGATATACCGATATACCACAGCCCGAAACTAAAGAGTCATAGACTCTACTAGTTTGTAGGAAATGCGGATGCGGGATAGGGTTGGGTATATCCTCAGCAGGCACAGAGATGAAGCTGTATCGGAACGCACACGCACTCAACAGCCAGAGTTGCTCGAGAAGACATCGGGTTCAAGAGTCTGGACGAGTCTGGCTTTTGGCGTTTGCAAAACTTGGGGTCACCCTTGCGGGATTTAGGGTTTAGGGTTTAGTTTAGGGTTTACAGAACTTGGGGTCTTGAGTCTTAGAATTTACTGCGGAGTTGGGATAAAGGATCGAGCAACTAGTTAGGTACAGTCGTACATGGGTATTGAAAGTTTTTATGGCTTCTCGGCTGCAGGCCTTGTGGGGCTAAAGACTGGGCTTCCAGGCCAAGATGGCAAGTTAGCACTTTTATCTTTTATAACGAGAAATTTTGGTGGGCTCTACAATATTTCCGTGGTCCCACAGGGCTTCTATTAAACAATCAGCCTACAACACAACAGGGTTCGCGACCGGTAGGTTATGGATATAACGCGTAAGAGAGTGCCTAATTCAAGTCACGCATTGCGTTTGGGGCGCTCGGCGGAAAACGACAAACTATGGCTCGCAGGATGCGTTACTATTACTGCCACCACTCAAAGCACAAGTCGAATGATGAGCATGTGCCTCAAAAGCTGAAGCCTTCGGAAACGGCTGACAGTTGCGACCATACTGGCCCGTAGGGGTGACAAAACATCAGCAACCCAAGACCCCGTAGTCCGAAACTTCTACAGAGTACCCTCGCGTCCTTGAGTTTGGGGCCCGATGGCAAACAAGGCTGATTACTCTTATCTAGGCATGTATGAATGTTTTGGCTTTGGTATTGAACTTGAGGGTGGAAAACTCTGGTTACAAGCGACGCGCAGTCTGAGCAGACTGGCGTTCAACAATGCCTCGCAGTGAAACCTT
This sequence comes from Symbiodinium sp. CCMP2592, assembly GCA_905221615.1. Classification (NCBI taxonomy): domain Eukaryota; class Dinophyceae; order Suessiales; family Symbiodiniaceae; genus Symbiodinium; species Symbiodinium sp. CCMP2592. Next base: position 545,475 of record CAJNDT010001458.1, read on the forward strand.
CAAAACTCAGATCCTCAACCCGAAACCCTAAAATCGCCGAACCCGAAACACTTGGCAGGTACAACGATGGCGACCTGGAGCACATGATGGACCACGAAGTCCGGTTAATCCTAGCGCCCGCGGGCAGCGGGGGCTCCGAGACCGTCCCTGCAGGCAAAGGGCGTGTTTAGGGTTTTGGGGTCTAGGGTTTAGGGGTTTAGGGTTTTGGGTCTATAAACGCAGTGCCAAATCTGGAGTCCATAATGAGTAGTCGCCCGCTTTGGGCTATTTGGAGTCTTAGGGTATGGTGTAGTTTACCAGGCTGCCATGGTTTCGGTGATGCTGTTATCAGAGACCGGAGGGAATTGAAGTGATGTCGGTTATTCTACTTAACTTCTCTCTTTCCCTCTTCTTCGGTCTCTCTGTCCAAATGAGGGGCCCTGTATCGAACCCTAAACAGTAGGATCCCGTTTGGCACGATGCCCGTGTCTACAAGAAGCGCCCATGAAGGCTAACGAAGACGAAACTACAAAGCGCGACTGCATTTAATCCTTGTGCCCATACAGGCTTCAAGTACTTTTCCTGTAAGGTCCCGCGACAAGTAACATGTTACCCAGGATAACTCCGTACTGTAGTTGAAATTTGTGTATATAGAAATACATATATATATATATATATATATGGTAGTTGATCTAAAGCTCCTTGTGGCATAGTTTATATGAAACGACAACTGCGCAGCTAAATATGCCTTCGCGAAAGATAATTACTTGTTTCCCCCGCGAATGTTCATTTTAAGCCTACTTGCCGAGCTACTATTACTACTGTTATTACGATTGTTACTATTACAAGTACTGTGATAAACAATATGTTTGACAATTAATACTACTAGTACTACCTGTACTTGTAGTAGTAGTAGTAGTACTTCTACTAGTAGTACTACTAGTAGTAGTAGTAGTAGTAGTACTACTACTATTACTACTACTACTACTACTACTACTACTACTACTACTACTACTACTACTACTACTACTACTACTACTACTACTACTACTACTACTACTACTACTACTACTGCTACTGCTACTGCTACTGCTACTGCTACTGCTACTGCTACTGCATCTACTCCTGCTGCTGCTGCTGCTGCTGCTGCTGCTGCTGCAACCAGGTCCCAAAGTCAGGTTCCCGTACAGGGTCTAGCGCGTAAGTTCCGCGTAAGTCGTCGACGTGGTCAGACGTATGCAAGGGTCAAAGTACACAGTTCAACAATCTAGCCGCAAAGACGGCTGCGTTAAGAATCCAACCCTTAAGAAGGCCTTAACCAGCCATTTCCGACTACTGTAGCTTTCACCCTGACACTTAGAAAACCACCCAGAAGCTCCTGATTATAATGCCGAAGAAGCTTGCCATCTAGAAGCTCGTTTCAAGCTTTGTGCAGTCCTTTCGGGCTGATAACTCGGGGTCTCAATCCGTAAAGGTATGTAAATATGCCTCCACGAAAGTTCCGCGATGGTGTTGCAAAAGTTACTTTCCTCTCGCGAAGAACGACATTCCGGGATCAACAACCATACAGTAGATTATCTCTTACTTTTGCATTTGTCCCCAGAAGATCAAGACTGATTAGGAGGAGCCCCTGCAACCCATAATCTCCCCAAGACTCCAAGTCGTCACCATGCATAGACTTGTGACCCCAAGGTACGTATCACGTCTTTGCGTGCAACCCTGGCTGAAGAGTCATACATGTCGAAACAGCCCCGCCAGGTAAGGCAAAAGCCAAGGCGAAGGGGAAAGCAAAAGCCAAGGGCAAGGCAAAAGCAAAGGCTGCTGCTGAACCTGAGGAGCCTTCCCATGTCCAAAGGATTCAAATAACCGTGCCTGTACAGCGCGTAGTCCTATCCCCTCATGATATAGTCCTTGTATACTTCTGCTCCAGTACACCCCGGAGAACCCTACTAAGCCTGCTACGGCACCAGAGGGCAATCTTGGGCACAGCCTTCAACCCTAGCGTTCTAAACTGTTTGGATTGAAAGCCTAAGACCAAAAATCCCTGTACGAACCCTTCGCTTGCAGAACAGTTTGGGAAATCCAAAGACCGGTGCCGGACGAGGGCTAAGTGTCGCGTGTTCGGAGTCTCAGAGTGCTTCAGCCGGAGGCTTTTAGGGTCTCGGAGTCCCTAAACTCCAAACCCCCGGAGATCGAAAGTTTGGGGTTCAGTGTCTTGACTTCCTGGTCGACGTGCTTCTTTGAGGAGGGCTTTTCATGCTTACTTGCGAGTAGGACGCTTTATGGTATGGCATTTAGAGGTGGGCTCTTCTGGCCTAGATACGGGTTGGGTTTGGACTGTAGCCTTGAGATTTCACTGGGATTAGGGCTGGATTATGGGTAGATTGACTGGGTTTCGGCTTTGGCTGGATTAGGTGGATTTCATTCGGATGTACTGAATGATTGAGATTGAGAGGAAAGACCTTGGACCCGAGAATATCGGGCCCGTAGTCCTTGGCATAAGTTTTGGCGTAAACGAGATCTGTACGAACATTCTATATGCAAAACCGACTATACTCATGAATAATGATGCTTGCAGGGTAGCTGTGTTGTTTGATTAGCTTTAAATTTTGTATCGTATGAACCGTAAACCCTAAACCTCCGACCAGGACTCGCCGGTTGCGTCACCGGCGGAGGAGCAGGAGAAAGAGGCGGAGGCAGAGGAGGCAGCTGAGGCCCAAGCCTTGAGGGCTTGGGGCCCGGGTTGGGGTTTGGGGATTTAGGGTTTAAGGTTGCGGCTTCAGGTATTAGGCCCTTAGGGTTTAGGGTTTAGAGGTTTTTGGGGGGTTCTGGGTTTACAGAAATAGCAGGTCGCAACCCCTTTCAAGACTTGGGCAAAGCACTTTGGTTTCAGAGGTCTGGCAGTTTGGCTCCACAGGTCAGGGGTTAAGATCTTGGTCTACGTAGGCTTGAGCCTGAGGGGTTTAGAGTTTAGGGTCTACTTAGTCTAGCTTAGGCTGTAGTTTAAGTTTCAGGGTCTAGAAGGAACTTGGGGAAGGGTTTAGGATTTTTGTGCTTTTATATAGCTTAGAGAGTTTAGGGTCTGTTTTAAGGTTGCTCGGGTTCGGTTTGCTGTTTGTTTGGGGATTGTAGGCTTAGGACTTTCTTGCTAAGCTCCAGTTCTTAGTTGGGCTGACTTCAACTCGGTTATTTTACCGTAACTCGGAAAGTGCAGTGGGCTTTCAGAGTAGTTATGTAACAAGATCCCCTAAACCCTATAAACCGTAAACGCCAATGGTTGCGGGCCTGGGGCCTAATGGGCCTAACCAAGCTTTAAGGTTTGTCGGTGGTTCTACTTACTTGGAGGGGCAGGGGACTTAGTAAGTAGGTTATAAGTAGAGTTATAATTGGGGTAACTCCGTTTAGGGTACTTCTAACTCTACTTATAACCTACCTACTAAGTCCCCTGCCCCTCCAAGTATGATCCAAAGGCAACTTGGCCGTTGGCTCCGAGTCAGGCTGCTGGCCTGTGCAGAGTGGTGAAGTACATTGAAACCGCGAGGATACATGATCATGCTAATCCCCAAGCCCCCAAACCGTAAGATGTATCACTCAAATTCAAAAAAGGGTTTAGGCCCCAGGCCCTTGGCGTGCCGCCGTTATGCTGAAAAAAAAACTGCCAATGCAACCACACGAGCAAAGTGTTACCCGAAAACCATGACCGCCTCTGCCAAAAGCCGACCTTGATTCGAGACGTTTACTAGCATGGGGCGATCCCAACCCAACAGCAGTCTTTTGGCGTACAAATGCTCTCTTCGAACCTCTGCCCCCGCCCAATCCCGAACTCCAATTAAACCCTAAACCCCAACTAAGTCCTGTACCCAGCAAAGCCAACCGTCAAGAGGAACACCTGAACGCGCGAAGTAAACCACAAATGCTAAACCCTCAACGCTAACCCTAAACCCGTCTGACCCGTAATCCCTGCCCAACCCCTCAACAATTCTAAGAGCCATGAATACCTTAATCTCGCCCGCCCCCAAAGAAGTTCGAAGAGCCATGAGCTCTATGAACCATGCGGCCCACTTGGCGACGGAATCCGATCCGGAAGTCCCTCGGAGTTCTTCGTGTTTGGCAAATATAGGGGCTTAAATAATGACCAATACTATTTTGGGGGTTCCTCATTCGAATTACGGTATACTTGGCCCGAAAACCCGATTTCAACTATTCAGGCCCCTATATATACTACAGCATAGTATTCTATATACGATGCTATGTGCTCTAATATACGACACTCTGCCATGTTCTGCTCCTTTGCGCCTTGATATGTCTTCACAGGGTTTAGGGCTTCGGCTAATGGGTGTTTGGGGGCTTTCCTGTAGCCCCAAAGCAGTCTAAACAGCGCATTGCGACATAGGCTACATAGGGTTGGGTTTAGGGTTCAGGGCTTAAGGTATGGTTTTGGGTTTCAGGTTTGGAGTGTAGGGTTTAGTGGAAGGGTTTAATTAGGGTTTATGGTTTGAGGTCTGTAGTATTTGCAGCGGGGGGCAGCAGCTGCGGCAGCATTTATCGGGCTGACTTGGCTAAAGTTACTTGTTGGGGAGTTTGCTTTCTCGGCAGCCCGAAAGCCGATTGCACCAAAAAGAAGAAACCCTTGTAGACTCCGTTCAGCAACCCATTACATAGGGCTACAGGCAGCTGCTGTCCCCCTTCCCGGAAGGCAAATCCCCACGCAATTTGTTTTAGAATGCCTGAAGCACCGAAGCCCCAAAGCTAAACTTTACCCAACCCAACCTTACCGACCCTTGGCTTCCGTTGTTTTCCTTTTGCTTGCTTGTGATTGTCTGACTCCGTATAGAGCTCCTTTTCATGAGCTCCATACATAAGTACAAAGGCTTTTTGGATCCCAACCTGTCAGGATATAAAGCATGTTCTGACTACTGCCGTTGTATAGCTGTACTTGGTAGCCCCTTTTGGCACGAGGTGAGTAAAATAAGTAGCCTGTGCCTGCGGTGTGTGTGGTTTGAGGGTTAACCTAAACCCTTGCATGGTAGCGGAGCCGGACGTCTAAGGGACTCCGTGCTCACCTTCTGCGGGTCGCCCCGCGAAGGTAAGGGACGCGGGCAAGCCCCGCTCCCTGGTGGTTGCGGGTCAGCCCCGCACCACACGTGACCGCGGGAAGTCCCGCGTCACAGGAACCAGCTGCGGGCCGATCCGCGCTGGTGTGGGAGCATAGTCCTCCCGATTGCTGCTTAGGCAGCAGGTAGACCGCCAAGACGGCGGGTCGAGGTCGCGGCAAAGGAAAGCCGGTGACCAAGAAGAAGAACAAGAGGGGGAAAAGAAGTGAAGCGGCCACCTCTAGGAGGCAGGACCGCGGGCAGGCCAGAAGGCTTGCAGCCGCTGAGGAGCGGCAGGAGCCACCAAGAAGCCACAGGGCAGCCGCTGATCCCTCGGCCCGGGGGTCAGCTGAGGCAAGGGGCCGAGGTCGTACTCCGAGGCGGGTGGTTCTAACTTATAGCCTGGAGGAGGCTCAGGAGCGAGACCGGATCCTCGGGACGACCGCGGCCAAGAGCCAACCAAGGAAGCCCAGGCAGACAGAGGCTGGGTACGAGAAGATCAAGTGGAAGAAGGAGAGGCGACGAAGGAAGGAAAGGAACCGCCTCGACCTTCGATCGGTTCCTCGGGAGGCTCAGGCAAATCGGGTCCTGAGGTCGGTAGCGCCGACACGAAGCAAGCAGGCTTCGGGGCGCAAGAGGGACTTAGAGGAGTTCCTGACCGAGCAATCCGCTCGCTTTGCGCAGCAGAGGTTCCGAGAGAGAGTGGAGACCCAGGAGGCGATCAGGAAGAGGCTTCCTAAGGGCAGTGTGGGCGAGGTATTGCTTAGGCAGCGGGTCGGCGAAGCTTGCAGTACCTGCAGGACCAGGCGTCGCAAGGCCGCCCCGGCTGTGCGCAATTACGTGCTTAGGAGGTTTTCTCCTAAGGCATTGGCCCAAAGGGTTGCGGAGGCCAATCGGCACCGCACCGAGCCCCGACAAAAGGGGACCGCTCGAAAGAGCAAGGCCAAACCAAAGGCCACATCAGCTCCTCTCCTGACGGAGGACGAGGAGAGCAGTGAGAGCTCGGATGGAGATGGAAGCGGGGTTGATTGGGACCCCCCAAGCTCCCCAGATGGCCCAACAGGCGGGCCAGGTTCCGCTGGAGCAACAGCTCCAGCAGCAGTTGCAGCAAACTAACCTGATGCTGCAGCAAATGAACAACAGGCTGGTGACTCAGGAGGCCCAGCTGTTGCAGCTGCAAGCGTCAGGATTGGCAGCCCGGGGAAGGCAGAGCACCTTCGATACCGACATGCCGGGCCCAAGCCATCCACCGGCCCCAAGGGCCGGCCTGGTAGACACCAGGCAACTCGGGAAGCCCGAGGTTTTCAAAGGGTCCACGGAGGAAAGCTTCAGTGACTGGTCGTTCATCTTTGAGTCTTACCTTAGCTGCATCGACTCGAGGTACATTGACCTGCTGGAGCAAGCAAAGTTTTCCAAGAAGAGCTTCCCAAACAGGGCTCTTTCGGATGTGGACCGGGACCTTTCTTGCCAACTCTATTATATCTTGGTGATGCTCCTGCGCGGTAGGCCGCTTGACATCACTTACAACACGGGCCTCGGAGAAGGTCTTGAATCCTACCGGCGCATCTTTGAGGAGTTCCACCCGAGGGTTGCGTCACGCTATGTGGGCACTCTCACAACGTTGCTTTCAAGCAAGTTTGGTGATGATGTTGAGGGGGACTTAGCGGCCTTCGAAAAGAGCGTCCGGAGGTATGAACAGGAGAGCGGCAAAACACTGGATGAGGAGATGCTTTTGGGCATTGTGGTGAATGGGCTAAAGGACAGCAGCCTGCAAAGCCACATCATCCGGAACTCAAGCCGGCTCAAATCCTTTACGGATGTGAAGGCGGAACTTTTGGAGATTTCGAGGACCAACCGCGTCCTGCAGAATCTCCCGCAGCCAATGGACCTTGGAGCTGCACCGTGGAAAAAGGGCAAAGAGAAGGGCAAGGGCAAAGACAAAGGCAAAGGCAAAGGCGACAAAGGGGGTAAAGGCCAAGGCTCAGACAAGCAAAAGCCCCAAGGCGCAAACCCCAACAAGGACCGTGAGTGTTGGTACTGCCATAAGAAAGGGCATGTAGAAGCCGAGTGTCGCAAGAAACAAGCCGATGCCAAAGCCAAGCCCAAAGCTAAAGCAAAAGGTGGCGGGAAGAACCGCACACCTCATGCGGCTAGCCCCGCTGAGGGCGAGGAGGAACCAGAGCCCATGTCTGCATCGCCTCAGGAGCCGGACCTTTGCTTTGGTGTGGTGGCGGCAACGCCCAGCACCGAGGCCAGTGAGACCGAGGTTCTTGTAGATACGGGGGCAGGGTCTCACCTGTTTCGGAAAGGGTTTGACTCCGGTGCTTTGTTGGGTTCTCGTGTTTCGGGGCCTGGAATGGTTACCGTTACGGGTGAGCCCTTGGCTAGCGACCAGAGGCTTAGGAGCCAGCTCGAAACCAGTGCTGGGACCTTTTCGGTAGAGTACGCCGAGTCTGAAAAGGTTAGGTTTTCGGTGCTTTCTGCTGGCCAAGCGGCCACGAAAGGCACCTGGACGGTGATTGGCCCCGGTGTGCAGTGTATGGTTCTAGATAAGCATGCGTGTAAGCTTAGGAAAGCCCTAGGAGAGACCAAAGACACGATGCAACTCAGAAAGAAGAGAGGGGTATTTTGGCTCCCAGTGAACGTGGTGAAAGAAAGTGAAAGGGTTGAAGACCCAGACGTGTTAGCAGCTACGAGGGCTGCTAAGAAGACGGTGCCAGCAAAGGCGCTGGCAGGTGAAGGCGAGGAGCCTGGTGAAGCGGGTGACTCCGCTCAGCCGGGCCAAAGCTCAAGTGCGGGCGGCCCCGCCGATGCGGGGAGTTCCGCTGCGAACCCTGGTGCGGGTAACTCCGCCGGTGCAGGGAGTTCTACTGACGGCCCTGGCGCGGGTGGCCCCGCCCAGAGGCTTCCGGAGATTGGCGACGTGCCAATGGAAGTGTCTGAGGCCACGCGGCGGCCGAAGACAAAGAAGATCCCGGACACGGTTAGCAAAGCCGAGTTTGACGAGCATATGCTTACGCATCTGCCCATGCGAAGCTGGTGCGATCACTGCATGCACGGCAAGGTGCGTGAGGATGCGCACTCAGCTCGGGAGCCCAGCGGTCGCGCGTCGGAGGTGGCGCGCATCTCCCTGGACTACTGTTTTCTGGGACGGGCCTTGAAGGGCCCAGTGAACTCCGTAGAGGAGGTCAAGGTGCCTCAGGATGAGAAGGATGGTCTCCTTCCCATTCTGGTGATCGTGGACGAAAAGTCCGGTTGTGTTTTCTCTGGTGTGGTGGCTAAGGGCGTTAACCCGTATGCCACTGGATTGGTGACTGAAGCGCTCAAGTTCTGCGGGCGCCAAAAGGTCATCATGATGAGCGATGCTGAGCATAGCATCCGGGCACTTGCTGAAAGTGCCGCCAAGTCCTGGACTGGCAGCGTGCAGCACCAGACTGCACCGAAAGGTTCTCACGCATCTAACGGCGCGGCCGAGCGAGCCATTTTGGAGCTGGCGCGTCAGGTGCGAACTCTTGCGAGCGCGCTGGAGAATCGCTACAAGAAGCCCCTGGAGACTGAGGGGGTTGTCTTTCCGTGGTTGGTGCGGCACGCAGGGTGGCTCATCTCCCGTTTCTTGGTGAAGCAGGACGGGAGAACACCTTACGAAAGGCTTCGAGGCCGGGACTTCCGCGGTGAAGTTGCTGAGTGCTGCGAGGTCGTGCACTACAAGCTTGACAAAGAGAAGACTGGCAAGCTGGACAAGCAAACGTCAGTTGGAGTTTGGCTAGGCAAGTCTCTTGCCTCCGACGAGCACTTCCTGGGCACTGCTCAGGGGATCCGTCGGTGCAGAAGCATCTGGCGAAGGCCAGAAGAGAAGAGGTGGGAGCTGAAACACCTCGAGGGGATGGTTGGGCTTCCCTGGCAACCGCGCGGAGAGCCAACCACCGTGCCTTCAGACAACAAGGCCCCAGCGACTCCAGGTCGCAGGCAGCCCTCGGTGTATATCACCTTGGAGCGTCAGATCAAGCACGGCAAGACACCCGGATGTCCTGGCTGTGAGTGTGACGATGACAACCCAAAGCGGCACAACGACGAGTGCCGTAAGAGGTTCGAGAAGTTGTACCCGAGGCAACCGGTGCCAGGAACGCCTGGTACACCAGTCCCTGGGACGCCTGCGGGACCCATGGAGACTGAAGGAGGTCAGGCCGAGATGCCCCAGGGCACCGGCCAAGACTTGGAGTCGGGAAGCACCGAGCCGAGTCAGCCTTCAAGGCCAAGGGCCATGGAGGGGACCTCTGAGGCTAAGTCAGGCCAGAAGCGAGAGGTTGAGGATGCGGGTGTCCCCGCTCCTTCAAATGACAGCGGGCAGCGCCGCGTTACTGGAAAGAGCTCACAAGGAGCGAAGAAGCAGAAGACGCCAGAAGCAAGAGGTGAAAAGCGTCCTCTTGAGGACCAGGAGTTGATGGGGGGACTGCCCACGCTCCACGAGAAAGTCGAGTGGGAGCCTTTGTTTGCTTACCCTCTGGACGGCAGAGTGGAGGAGCTTGGTGCCTACGACGAGCGAACAGGCCAGCCCCTTCCCGTTGACAAGGTCAAGACTGCAAGAGGGCGCGAGCTGGACAAGATGGAGGAACACTCTGTCAAGAAGGACATCTCTTGGGAGGAAGCGCGACGGCAGGGGCTAAAGATAGTCCGAAGCCGGTGGGTGGATGGTTGGAAACCATTGCCCAATGATCCAAATGGGGTGCGCAGCCGCTGCGTAGCCCAAGAGATCAACGACCACGAGCGCGACGACGTTTTCAGTGGAACACCGCCGTTGCGGACGCACCGCATGGTACTTTCAGCTGCAGCCACTGCAAAGGCTGGCAGGACCAACCGGCGCAAGCTTATTGCCCGGTATGATGTTTCTGTTGCCTTCTTTCATGCGGTGGCCACGGGCAAAATTGCGGTCGTCCCTCCGAAAGATCTCGATCAATCAAAGCTCTGGTACTTGCTCAAAGCCATGAATGGCACACGTGAGGCTTCGCGACAGTGGTCAAAGCGCGTGTGTGAGGTCATGACGGAGGCAGGTTTCTGGGAGGTTCCAGGAATCCCTGGCCTCTTCTACCACGACGAGTGGTGCGTGACCTTGAGCTGCCACGGCGACGACTTTATCGCTGAGGGCGAAAGCGACGATCTGGATCGACTGGATGCGCTGATGATGCAATCCTTTGAGAGCAAGATATTGCCACGGATTGGCCCTGAGGAGTTTGGAGGCCAGACCACGCATGGCGATCATCTGCACCGCATCATTCGATGGAGCGAGCGCGGGTTCACTTGGGAAGCTGATCCTAAGTACTCGCGGCAGATCGTTGAGGAGCTCGGGCTTACGGACGCTAAGAGCGCAGACGCCCCATGTTCTACGGAATGTGGGAAAGGCCGCAGGGATCTCGAAGATCCTTTGGACGCTGAGGCTGCAGCGAAGTTCCGGAGACTCGCTGGTACTGCGCTTTACCTGTCCCAGGATCGCCCGACGATCCAGTATGCCTTGTCGGAGATCACCTCTGGCATGGCAAAGCCTACGGTTGAGCACGAGCTCAAGCTCAAGCACCTAGGCCGTTACCTTCTGAAGTACCCGAAGGAAGTTTGGCACTACGAGTACCAGGAGCAGCCTGAGGAAGCTGTGGTGCTTACGGACTCGGACTGGGGAGCGTGCAAGCGCACGCGCAAGTCTATGTCCAGCTACGCTGAGAGATTTGGGAAGCATCTCATCGATGCTTCGTGTGCCAAGCAATCGGTGATAGCGCTCAGCTCTGGAGAGGCTGAGTTTTACGCGTTGGTGCGAGGAGCTGCCGCCGGACTGCTGACAGCGCAGATCTGGGAACGGATTGGGTTTAAGGGTTTGAAGCTTACCCTGAGAACCGATTCGAGCGCAGCGAAGGGAATCGCGACACGCAAGGGCTCGGGCAAGGTGAAGCACTTGTCCATGAAGGAGCTTTGGATACAGGACTGTGTTCAGAGAAAGCAGCTTACGGTGCAGAAGGAACCTACGAAGAGTAACTGGGCCGACTTGGGCACGAAAGCTCTTTCAGGCTCAAGAGTGACAGAGCTAGTCAAGGGCATGCCTCTCACAAGGGGCTTGGTCATGGCGTGCCTGTTCGCGTCCTTTGGCGTGGCTACGGGGCAGCCGAAGGAGCGCCAGCTCGAGACTGAAGACGTTTCCTTCTTCATCTACATGCTGATCATCCATATCTTGGCGATCCAGACCATTTGGCGATGGATCAAGTTTGCGTTTGTGTGGTGGACCACGCCACGTGTTTCAACGAAGCCGGCCCCTACAGCTGGAGGCCGCGTGGACCGACGAGGTCTAGAGGCGAATGCGGGTAGCCCCGTCTACGTCACCCGTAAGGGCAAGAAGTTTCATAGGAGACACTGTAGACACCTGGGCCAAAACCCGTACACGTTGCAGAGGGCTGAGGCTACGCAAAGAGGCTTTGGTCCTTGTACAGACTGCAACCCGTGAGTAGTGCAGGTCAGCTGTCCAGCTCAAGGATTCAGCTGGCCATGGAGGGGTGTCAGGATATAAAGCATGTTCTGACTACTGCCGTTGTATAGCTGTACTTGGTAGCCCCTTTTGGCACGAGGTGAGTAAAATAAGTAGCCTGTGCCTGCGGTGTGTGTGGTTTGAGGGTTAACCTAAACCCTTGCACAACCTCATGTTTCCTCAAGGTTTCTTGCTACATTTCTCGTATTAGATAGCCCAAATATCCCGATTCTGAAATAATGTTGTGCCTGTTTTGCCACGGCCAAACACAAAGCGCAGATTCCGGGCATCTCAGCCGAAGCATATTCCCCGACACTGCTCGCCTTTGCAGAGCCCGTCAGCCTCGGCCCTCAAACCTCAGCTCTAATCCCCTCCCGGTTTCAACTCAGGTTGCTCGTGTCTCTTCCGATGAGTCAACCGAAGACGACTGCTCGAGCTGTGACAGCATGGATCACCAGGTGGGTTTCACGGATTTCGACTTATTCGATTTAAGGTTCAGGTCTGAGGGGTCAGCTAGTGCGTCCAAATACTCCTGGTTCCAGAACCGAGCCATCTTCTTATCAAGTATATGAGTCCAGTATATGGGATGCTGGCAGCTTTATGACGCAATGTGGCGCGGTGCGACGCAAATGTAGCGGGTGGCAACGGTAGGAGAATACGTGCATATTGCCTTCTGTGTCTTCGTTTCTGCAGTAGGCATCACTGTTTCAACTAGGATTGCTTCAGCTTCCAGCTCCGTCTGTGCTTGTTTGACCTAGAAACTTTGCACAGCACACAGCCCGAAGGAAGTCATTGCTATTATGCCAAAATAAAGCTACATGACTAGCATGCGGCAATGTTGTGGACTTTCGACAGCCCCCATTTGCTGTCAGCCCAGCGCCGAGAGAAACGGCGTCCTCGAGGTGCACGGCTCAGGGAAGTCTTGGATTCTGGATGGAAGCCTGAGCCCATTCACCCTATTGATCATATGTGAATGTAGAAGCGTGAATAGTTAATACTGGCGTTGAGAGATTATGTAGTGTTTTCGTGCCGGTATCTTGCACTCCTCACTCCAACTGAGCGTTAGCTTTCGAAAGCATCCCGTTACGAATTTGTCCACGACATCCGGAATGCGATCTAAACTGAAGAGAATGTGGCCTGGGTCTAGGTCCTGAGGTTACGGGGTTGTCTGTCTGTGTGCCAGTCAAACATGTTTCCGCTTAATCAGCCGCCAAGCAAAGCGTTTACGAGCGAATAGTTCAACATGTTGATTCAGGGGGGAGGTTGTGTCAGAAGACGGGGTGACCTTTTCATGCACCCTCCTTGTCGAAGCCTTGGGATCTCTATAAAAATACCTTGTCTGCAGAAATTTCCAAGAACGGAGCAATGGGTCAAGTACTATACAGGCACATGAACCCTCGTAAAACCCTGTATAGCCAGATCCCGCAACCTTGTAACCCTTTGCTGGGAGCCTTAAATCCTAAACCTAAAATCCGAAACCCTAAGCTTTAAATCCCTTCAGCCAAAGCACTGTCTGCTTGCTGACGGGTGATGCAGATTACGGGTACAAGGATGGCAGCGAATGCGAGGCTCCACCCGTTGCTATGAAGCTTTCCTGGACTGCGGAAACCTAAGCGTTATGTTTAAACCGTAAAAACCCTGGCGCCCCCAAAGCTCTTACTGACAAGCGCTTCCTTGCTTTCTGTCTGCAGATCCAGAGCTACGCTGCCTCGAGTTTAGAGAACCCGAGGGCTCCAGTTACCCAAATGGTAGGTTACTAACCAAATATGGGTGGTTGTCAGAATAAGGGTCCGTTTTGGGATCCCTATTATGACACGGCACCTATTATATAGGGTGCCCCAAAAAGGGACCATAATTTTGACAACCACACCATATATTATACACCATTGTAACCTATTATTTAAGTAACTGGATCCCTGGGGGAAGGGAGCGTCCACCCGTCCCCCCCGACGTCACGCAAAGGCTTTCTGCGCCATGGAGCGGAGACGACTGCGCCGACACTCGGTTTGACGGTTGAGGGTTGCGGCATCGGATTTAGTCTTCAAACACTCAGCGTAATGCTTAATTCGTGACTCTTACAGTTTAGGTCCTAGGTCTCAGGGTTTGCGTTCCGAAATCGGTTTTTCGGCTTCCGAATAGGGCATTGGGGACCACCCTAAACCCCAGTCTCCCAATACCCCAAACCCTAAACGTCAAAAAGACACCCAGCACGCTCAGCCTCAAAACTGTTAAATTCTCTAAACCCCAAACACTCCCAATCAGTTACCAGTGTTATGCAATGAACATTTCTGTTCGCATTATCATCGTTATCCAACTCATCATGGTTGTTCTTAATTAGTGCGTTTTCAATTGTTGTAGCACCGTAGCATCGCACGATCATTGTTGTGCATCGCCCTGCATTGCTGTGTAGTTCATGATCGTACACATAATTAGTCTTTCCCCCTCTGGCATCACCATCGGCCATCGGCATCGCGAATATCTGGCTTTGCTAGCATCATCGGTGTCATCACAGTCATCACCATGATCATCACCATCATCATCTTCATCTTCATCATCATCATCATCATCGTCACCATCATCACCATTATCGTCATCATCTTCGTCGTCAGCAGCATCATCAACAACAGCATCATCATCCTCGTCGTCGTCGTCGTCGCCAATATCATCATCACCATCATCATCTCCATCACCATCACATCAGTACCATTTCCGTAGCTATCGCCAGGCGTCTTTTGTTTACTGTGACGCTCTCTGTTTCCACGCGTAATTTAATTTCTGCTCGTTGAATCCGAAACCAACGCTGCGGTTTAGGGTTGAGGGTCTTAGGGTTCGCGGTTTTAGGGTCTAGGGTTCCGGGTTTAGTTTAATCTCCTGAAGATTCCTGAAGTAGATAGCTTGAAACCTACACTTTAAACCACACAAACTGAACCCCGAGCCCCAAACTATAAGCCTTCAAGCCTAAACCTCAAGCCCTCAGACCCTCAAGCGCAAACCGATCAGGAATCCAGAATGGTCGCGTGGTGAAAGATGGCTTAGGGAGGCACGAAAGTCTGCTTCCAAGTTGCGGACTTCCAAATTAGAATGTCTATTAGGGTTCTTATCTTGGTGTCTAGAAGGGTTTGTTTCTATGGAGACTTACGGGTATTGGGGGGGCGTCCAAATTAGACTAGAATAGGGTTTTCGCGTATGTTATGCTTATAACAAGGACCCCAAGTCTTGAATGGAATTTAGGGGTGTATATGGGCAGTCCTCTAGGGTCCCGTTTCAGATCCCCCAAACAGTACGACACCCTTATACAAAAAAGGAGGCTAGAAGGGACCCCAATCTAGTGATCCGCCCGTATACTACATCTATGATAAGGAACCCCTGGACTGAACCACTAGTCGAAGAAGTCTTTTTAGGTTTGTGTGGGGCGATGAAAACTACGCAGTGCCCGAAGAGCCTGTAGACGCGGCCATAGCAGCAGCAGCAGCAGCAGCAGCAGCAGCAGTAGCAGTTGTAGTAGCAGGTGTAACAGTAGTACTGACAGTAGTAGGCGAAGCAGTAGTAAGATCGTGAACACTAGGAAATCGGGCTCAGGCGAACCGTAAGCAGTCCAAGCCCCTACACCCAACATCTGAAGCCTCTCAAGTCCTGAAGGCATGTGAACTCGGCGATGAAGGCCATCATCGTGGTGATGATCTTGGCCGAGCCGCTTGTGCCCGACGTTGTGTTGATGTATACATAGGGGCTTACTCGGATAAGGATGTTAACTGAAAGGGGTCAAAGGTTCGAATGTGAGGTTCGGGTCGAAGCACTGACGGTTTACAGGAGTTGGTTTAGGCGCTTAGGGTCTGGGGTGTGAGGGTTTAGGGTTTGTAAGGTCGTGAAGCTCCAGATGTTAGAGCTTTTTGGTGGTTGGGCCTTCTGGTTTTGGGAATCACATGGCGTGCATGAAACATCATGAAACGATGTGTCGATATTCGGCCAGTGAAGGCACAACTACCCTTCGTTTCGATATTGTCCTACTTGAACCCTAAACCCTGTAGATCTAAACCCTCAACCCAAAAGGTCGCGTTTTCTTGGCCTTTCCAGCCTGAAGTCGTACATGTCGTAGGGGCTGTTTGTGAGTTCTACAACGCTTGAAATGGCTCGCTACATGTCTTATCTCCTTTCGCCTGGACCCTAATTAAGCCCCTGGCGTGCTCAGCCTTGTAAAAGAAAGGTTGCCAAATCCCAACGCCTTGATGAGGCATCTCAAAGGTCCAGTTTCAAAGCCGCAATTCCCTCAATTACAAACCCCTGAACCGTAGCATGGACGTGGGAGTGCCTCTGAAAGTATGAGAGCCGAGAGCGACTAAAATCTCTTCTTCTGAATCCCGAATAATCCCGAAGAAAACGGTGCACCATGGGTTTCCAACTCCTGAACCCCACAAGCCTTAGTAATTCAGCCATCATAGATGGGTAGCAGTTGTCCTTTTTTATTGCCAGACATATCCGAAGTACTAGGCTAGAAGAATCGTAAGAATCGTAGGAACACCATCCTAGGATCCGGGGTTTCTTAACAGGGTTCTGGGTTGCTGTTGTCCAACCCCCCATGAATGCAACAATAAACCACACTAATCCTTAACCTGCCCTAACCCTAAATCGTAATCCCAGGGAAAGTTCGAAGTCGTCCCCGCCCAGGCTTTTCAACATCACCACGCAGAGGTTCGGCGTCCAGCAGTTGCTGGGCTGTTCGAGCTTTTCGGTTTCCGTTGCATGCATGTGTGCATGCATGTATGGATCGATGAATGTGTGGACAGGTGGACGGATGGATCTCTGTATGTATGCGTGTGTCTATGTATGCATGTATGCTGTATGCATACATGCATTCGTGCTTGCACGCATAGGTACATGCATGTGTTGTGCATGTATGTAGGTAGGTAGGCAGGTAGGTAAGCAGGCCTGCATGTATTGTGGATGTATGCATGTAGGTCTGTATATGTACGCCACACATATCCGCATCATATGTACCATGCAACATGTGTGAGGAGGCATCGGGTTAATAGGATGAATGCTGGTTGTTCCTAGAGGTTTTGCTGAAGGAGCTACGTGTCCTTACGAGGAAGTCCTTACGAAAATTGTCAGTCACCCGGTAGCTACCCTGAGGACGGACGTTTGTAGCAGGCTGACAACCTCTCCCCCGGCCCCCGTCCCCCCCAATCCTAAGCTGTTTGAAACACCGGCCTGGATGCCTCTTGACCATAAACCCTAAACAGCACAGGAGGGTTCAAACTAGTGGAGCGGTGGTGTTGATGTTCTTAGGCTATTTCACGGTTTAGCTTTCATGGACCTGGGGTCAGGTTGCGAAAGCGAAACCCACATGCTACATCAGCAAGGTACTGGATCATACCGGTCGTGATTACTTTGGCCTTGCTTTTTCCTGCCATCACGTCACGCGGCATGCATTGAACCTCGAGGGCTGCACAGTTGGGCTCCGCGCAGGCTAAGATCCGAGTTGACAGACATAAGGTCTTATAGGCTTCAGGGCATGCATGCTCTGGTTTGGGGGCCACGCTAGGGTTTGGGAAAGTCCCAAGAGAGGCAGTCATTGCTCACCGAGTTTCAAGCAGAAGGAAGTCCAACTTAGCTTTTCACGTCCTCTTACGCAAGCTTGCAGAACTGGATCTTCCCCGGCGATGAAGGGTGGAGAGAAGTTTTGGGGCTTGGGAATTCACTTCCTTCCGGTTGCCATGTCTGCCCTTCTTGTGTGACACTTGCACTTTGTCAAACCTCCAAAGCTCGGGCATGCCATCACAGATTGGCCAGAACATGTCAGACCCTGATACTCGGTTTTGGATGTGGGATGCAACATGACATGTGGGTGCTGTTTTGGGGTTCAAATCCATACAATCCCGAGTAATATACGGCTTTGGTTTGAAGGATTGGCCAATATCGCTGTCCCGTATATCACCATACACGAAGGTAGCAATAAATTTCTGTACATCCCCCTTACAAGTGTATTGCAACATAAACAGTATCCTCGTACCATGATCGACCCCCTTTATTCTATTCGTTCTGTGTGTATACAATGTTCGTATTTATCTTTGCTATTTAGTACATGTATGTATATATATATATATATACATACATACATATGCTCTCGGGTCCCGGGCCGCCGCCCCCCTCCCCCTCCCCCCAATGGTATCCACCCACCCCTCATGCTGCCCTGCTGCGCCCGCCCCGGCCCGCACCTGCCCGCCCCTTCACCTGGTGTGCGGATCGGGGGTGTCGCACTATGCCCTGCCGTGTGCGCAAAGCGGCAATCGGCGCAGTAGTTTCCAGCATCTGACATGAATTGCAATGCTGAATTATGAGGGTTGTATGGCGATGGTGATGGTGGCAGATGTTCTTTTGATGGTACGAATGATGAAGATGACGACGACACGGATGATGTTGCGCATGGTCTGATTGTCGACTCAAATCCCGGTCTAGAGCAGCACAACATCATGAGCAGTATCACCGGTGCCACAGCAAGAAGGAAGACAAGGAGTAACGCATAAGAACGTCGCGGCAAAAAGAGTACCACGACCACCACAACAGGCCCCACACCACAGGGGCGGGGGGGGGGGGGGGGGGGGGGGGGAGGATACCATGTGGGTGGGGGGGGGGGGGGGGGGGGGGGCGGGTGTGGCAGCCCTGCATCATACATAAATAAGTATAAATAGATATATATACCCTGTGCTTCCTCGACCATAGTTTTCGGGGTGGTTGCGAACCACCCGGTTTGTGCCCCGAGCGCCCCTACTTTTCCCCACCTGATGTTGTAGATCATGTAACCACAACTTTATGGAAACCACCCTATTTTGCCCCGACACAGCAATCCACAATATCAATGTGAACCACCCCGTTTTAGCCTACGCCGACATAATGGAAACAACCCCGATTTATCCCGCCAATAAGCGACCTAGATTCTACCCCCAAATTCCCAATATCCCAAACTCTATATCCCGAAACGCTAATTTGGGTTTCGGGATTCCGGGACTTTGGGATACACTTCGGGCTTCGAGGGGTGCTGTGAGTTGCTGCACATGACAGGTTCAGCAGTACTTCCCGACTCCAAACCCAAGCCACACCATGTCCCAACTCCAACAATAATTTCAGCCCCAAGGCCCTCTAGTCCCGGCCCGCATGTAATAATTTCCAGAAACAGCCCTGCACTTACAGGTTTCATGTGAGGGTTGAATCCGACTCGCCATGGGTGTGCCCTCGATCTTCGCTGATGTCGGATGGTGCCCCAGGGTCTCGGTTCCTGTGTAATACGACTGTGCACTTTCCTGGACCCAGGTACTTATGGATTGTGGCGGGCTCTCGTGGCGCCGATCCCCGAACTATTGGGCTGGTGCCCGAGAATCTCGACTTTAGAGGTGTAATCATCCTAGCGATTTCTACGGGGAGCGAGGTACGGATCGATGATTTCTGCTGGCGCCGATGGAGGAGATTCCGCTGGTGCCCAAGATTCTGGCAGGGAATTGACTGACAGTACTGATCCTGAGGTACGGTCTGATTGGCTATGAAAAAGGCCTTGCTTTCTCGCAGTGATCCCAGCTACTCGGGCAGGGGTTTCCAAATGAAATCGATGCTAATTTCTGTTGGACTCAAGGTCTGGATATTAAGAATGAGATTGTGGAAAATGAGACGGACTCGGGCGGTTGCCCCGGCCAGTCTTGACTTATTGAGTGCATGTCATGTCTCACTAAAAGCAGCTTCCGGGCGGTTGCTGGTGCTCAAGAGCTTTTTTTTCCGTGCATCAGCACTGCTGGTGCCCTGGTGCTGCGGATGCCGAAGAGCAAGCCTCCGTCGCTTCGGGTGCGGTATTTGCAGGCACAAGGGATCGGGTAGCTGGTTTTTAGGGTGATTTGCCTTATGGGGGGTCCTACCATTTGTCTGTCAGGACCTCTACACCGGCATCCTGGAGGCCAATGACTACCAGGAGAAAAGGGTCACGGAGCTGTGCAAGATGCAGAATGTGCGACCCGAAAAGATGCAACGGCTGCTGAAGCAGGGGAAGGCCCTCTTCCAAACACAAATCCCCAAATCTGTGTTAAGCCTTAGCCCTGTAAATGCTGCCCCAAGCCTCTGAAAGGCTCCGGTGGTGTTTTCCTTCGTGAACCTCCGGGGCGGAACCATCGGCCGGGATGAGGTGCTTAGGGTTCTTCGGGTTATGGGCTTTCGGACCTAGAGATCGCCACGAAGATTCCTCACGCCTCAGATGTCGTTTTAAATTTTATATACGGACCATATATTCCCTATTACCCATTATTTCTAAGCCTTAAACCGTAAACCCTGAAAATTTGGGACCCCAAATACCCCCCCCGGTCGTACTCGGTTTAGGATTTCCTGCTTCGGGGGTGGATGCCCAAGCCCTTAACCCCGGCCCAGGTGGAGGATGATTGCAATGCGAAGCTGGTCGCGAGGCTCCTGACGACCCTAGGCTTGAAGATACCCACTTCTATCGAGATGAAAGCGGCCCTTGAGAACGTCGCCGAAGATCGAAAACTTCTGGGAAAGAAGTGTTCCGTTGCAGCCCGGGAGGCAGGAAGTTGTTCACGCCAAGCCGCCAAGCCTGCACATTCGGTGTTTCTCGGGCAGGCTTGGGCGAAAACCGAGGGGGACCTCCACCGGGCCCTGATGTCGCACGTCATGGACCGCAGCCGCCGTAACTTTGATGCCAGGCCGGCCAGGTTCGGTTTTCTTGAGAATCCCTCTCTTTTCGCTCTAGCCCAAAGGAGCGGCAGCAAGAACATGGCCCTTCTCAAGAAGCTGGTGAACACTTTGCAAGAAGAAAAAGATCAGGACACCCAACAAATAATTGAATCCGATTTGTAATATCACCTCGCACTCTGATCACAGGAGAGAAAGA